>APFE031611700.1:73247-92839 GCA_000404065.3 Pinus taeda
TATAATAATAATAATAATATTTGAATATAATATTATAATAATATTATATTATTATAATAATATACAAGGGGCTTCTAGCACAAATAGAACACACAGATTCTGACGGATGAAGAAGGCGGAAAGGATGAGTACTGTAGGATTCCGTAAGGGTTTTGGCTAAACCCTAGGTTTTACTGCAGGTTTTTTACTATTACTGAGCTGCGTACCCATCGCCAACAATAGCGCCCACTGTCCCCGTTGCTAGCCCGTCCATCGTTTTTAGGATGTCGTCCTCAGCTGGTATATTGGGGGATACAATGGAAATTGAGGAGGTCGATTATACCAAGGATCCTCAGCCGGATCGTGTCATTTTCAGCCACCCTTGTTTCTCATCAACGACAGCTAGCCCTAGTCTCCCGTTTGGCCCATTTCCACCAAACTCATCATCGATGGTTACCTTGTCGAAGCATTGTTCTGCACCTCCTTTCATCGGAACTACCTCTCTTGAATCCCCTGCTCTGGATATACCTCCCTTATCACCTGGGACCTTACACATTCTGACTGCAAATACGCCTCCATCGCCCTCTGTCAACCTGAATCTTCCCTTTTCATCTTTCTTCACCGCGACGTCCGCGGGTTTACATTCTTCGGTGGCCCCAAACCCTTCTTTCCCCCTACACTCGCCGTCGGACTGCTTCGAGACACCAGCTGTTAAGGTCAAGTCTACTAAATCTATCCCTCCCGAAGGCTCCCCAGACCCTTTGATGGAACATCCATCTACACCTCGCTCAGGGAAGAGAAAAACAAAGTGCGTGAAGACGACCTCAAAGGATATTACGATCCGGTTCAATGAGACCTCTACAATCAGGGAAGCGGCATTCATGGCCAGCACAATTCTTGTCGGCCATGTTCACGGAAGGGCGTATTCAGCCACAAGGCTCACTCTATGGGTTAAAAAAATCTGGGGCGGATTACTCAAAGAATTGCCTGAGGTACAAGTTCTACCTAGAGGTTGGTTTGCCCTTCACTCTGTGAAGGTTAATTACACAGATTTGGTTCTTGCCAGATACTGGCACATTGAGATGGCTCCAGTCCTCTTAAAGAGATGGAGCCCTCTATTTAATCCTGAGCCAGAACAAATTGAGGCTGGTCCATTATGGATACGCTTGCCAGGGCTCCCTCTTTAGTACAGGTGCAAGGAGGTATGCATTCGAATTGGGAATTCCCTTGGGACATATCTAGACCATGACCGCACCTTTGTGGAATCGAGGAATAGAACCCTAGCCCGTATTCTAGTACACTTAGACACTCGTGAGGGTTTGGAGGAGAAGATTACTTTGCAATGGGGGAAATACACCAAGATCTAAATTCTGGATTATGAAGGGGTTCCATTTCGATGTTGACGATGCCACAAGGTGGGCCACATTTTTAAGGACTGCCCCTGAACAAGAAACCAAAGGATACTCCTAAATCATCCACTACACCATCCAAGATCGATTCACGAGCTATCCAACATTCACCAGCTCCAGGACCTACCCACTCGGCCAACAATCCTCCTAAAGCAATGGATGAGGATCACAAAACTCTCTCGCTGCCTATCACTAGGTCTCTGGTAGCTGCAGAAGCTGCCAAAGCTTCGGGTACACCTCTCACACCTCTTATCTCTTGTATTACTCATTGTTCCTCTTCGATTGCACCGTCCATCTCAGTCACACGTTGCACTATGTCTTCCTCCCCTGTTATAGCACCTTCTGCTCCCTCTTTTCATTCATTATCCACATCTTCCTCTTCACCATCTTCGTCTAGGGTTTCAAAATCTCATCATTACAATCTTCATCCTCGTATACTACCTAGCGGCTCTTCGGTGCATTTAGCCGGATTGAGTCTCTCTATACCTGGTACTACCTCTCTATCTTCTCGGGGGAGAAAATCCGACCTATCAAAAGCTATCAGACGTGTTGGAGCTGAAGTCGCCTCTGGCCGTCAATCTACTCTTGACGGGATTCTTAGAGCATTGAATACCCCTGGTACCATTCCCCCATGAAATGTCTTTCCTTTAATTGTCAGGGCATGGCTAGTGCCTCTAAGAAACTAGCCCTGCGCAAACTTACTGAGATTGAACCTGTTGATATCATTTTGTTGCAAGAAACCCTAGGCTTAGCTGATCTCATTACCAGCACTTTAAACTCTATTTCTCCGGGTTGGCACTATTTGGCTATGGACTCTATTGGGAGATCTGGTGATCTTGCCATTGGATATAATCCCAAATCCATCATAGTTCATGCATCCTGGGGAGGTCATGGACTTCTAGGTTTAGATCTCTTTTCGGTAGAACAGGGCACAAACCTAAGGGCTATTAACATCTATGGTCTGTGTCAATAGAGGGAGCATTTTTGGAAGCACCTGCTTGGCCTCTCCATTTTCTCATCTGATCATATCATTATTGGGGGCGATCTCAACTTCTCCCTAGGTTATGGTGAATCTTGGGGATCTATGGCTCAAGCGGACTCTATCTCAGGGTTCATGACTGACCTTCTAGAGCGATTTAATCTGATAGATGTCCCTATGAACAAGCCTCTTCCCACTTGGAGGAATAGAAGGGTGGGTGAGGCTACACTCACTTGAAGATTAGATAGATTCGTCATGAAAGGGTCCCTTATACAATAGTTGCATCACTATAAACAATGGGTAGGATCTAGAGGCATCTCAGATCACTCCCCTATATATTTGGAGATCTTGGGACCACACTACAAGCCAAAAGCCCCTTACAAGTTTAATCATGTCTGGCTTCAGGACCCTACTTATGCTCGTATGGTTACATATTTTTTGGCTACAAATCCGATTGATAGATTAGAATCCATGGCAAAAGGCTTCTGTTCAAAACTATCCAAGCTCAAGCACCTCTCTATCAACTGGGCTAGAGAAAAACCTTAGAGGGAGAATTCGACTCTACTGCACATAGAATCAGAACTTAGCTCTCTACTCAATGAGCGAAGTTTGGGGTTTATCACTGCTGAAGATAAATCTCATCTGGGGGAGCTTGAGAACCGAAAGGCATGGATCCTAAAGGACAGAGAGGAATCTATCCGTCTTCGGGGTAGAGCCATATGGTAGAAAGCAGGGGATGACAATACTAGGTTTTTTCAAAACTATGCAAAAGGTAGAAAGGTCACAAACACCATTTGGAATCTACCTCTACCTAATGGAGGTGTGGCTGATACATTTAATAAGCTCTCCCACCTTGGCTCTACTCATTTTAAGAACCTTTACAAAAATCCTCCTGGT
This sequence comes from Pinus taeda, assembly GCA_000404065.3. Classification (NCBI taxonomy): domain Eukaryota; kingdom Viridiplantae; phylum Streptophyta; class Pinopsida; order Pinales; family Pinaceae; genus Pinus; species Pinus taeda. Next base: position 76,512 of record APFE031611700.1, read on the forward strand.
TCGAATATTGGTGATATTATTAATGTCAATGGTCACTTCCCCAGATTTGTTAACGAGGACAAGGCAGAGGCACTTTTTGCCCCCGTGACATCTGGTGAGCTTGAAGGCATGTTAAAATGGTTCAAAAAGGACAAGATTCCAGTCTTGGATGGCAAGACCATCGAATTCTACCTCGCTTTCTATGAGCTTCTGGGCCAAGACCTGCTAAGGGTCATGGAGGAATGCAGAATATCTAGGTCTCTGTACAATGCTATCAACTTGACTTTCATTGCCCTTATTCCAAAGTCAGACACCCCATCCTCCTTTAATGATTACAAACCCATCTCTTTGTGCAATTGTCTTTACAATATCATCTCTAAGATCATTGAAAATCGCCTCCGCCCTATCCTATCCTGTCATATAGTCCCCCAACACTTTTCTTTTCTTGAGCATCATTAGATTCATGAGGCTATTGGCTCGGCCCAGGAAGCCATTCATACTATCTTGACCAGACATCAAAAGGCCATTACTCTCAAGATAGATCTAGCAAAGGCTTTTGACCGTGTCAATTGGCTTTACATTAAGATGCTTGTTATCCATCTGGGCTTCCCCCACAATTTCATCACCTGATCATGGCCTGTATCACCTCACCCACTTTCAGTGTGCTCATCAATGGGTCTGCATCTCATTTTTTTCACTCTGAGAGGGGGCTCAGACAAGGATGTGTCCTCTCTCCCCTCTTATTTTTGATTGTCATGGATGGCCTCAGTCGATTGATTGCATCAACTAAGAGAGATGGTGATCTTTGTGGTCTCAAGATATCTGATGACTGCTTCCTCACCCATCTACTTTTCGTGGATGATGTACTTATATTTCTCAATGGCAGTATTAGGGATCCCCACTCCTTTTCTAAGATCCTCTCTCTTTTCTCATCAGCCACTAGGATGTTAGCAAACCACTCAAAATCCACCATCACCTTTGCCCAAACTTCCATCCAAGAGACTCATTTTTCTCATCAATTGTTCCCTTACTACATCAATCCACTAGACCGGGGTCTCAAATACCCGGGGTTCTGGATTAAGCTTATCAGCCAGAAAATAGCTGATTGGGTTTGGCTCGTTACAAAACTAGAGAAAAGGCTTACCATATGGAGCCATTGATATTTGTCCAGAGCTGGCAGACTTGTTTTGGTAAACTCTGTACTTGAGTCCACTCCTGTCTTTTGGATGGCACTCGCTTGGATCCCTAGAAGTATCTTGGCCAAGATACAACAAATATGTAATAGACATCTATGGAATTGGAACCAGGATAAATGGATATTTGCATGGGCGGGCTGGAACAAGATAGCGCTGCCCAAAAAATGGGGAGGCTAGGGTCTAAAAGATCTTCCATTATTTGCACAACACTTGCTGCAAAAATGAGATGGACTTTGTTGACCAAACAGAATCTTTGGACTACCATCTCATATCACAAATACATTTGGCCTCAGCAAATTATGGATTGGATTCGATTGCCTAGTTGGCCTAAAACTGGTATCTCATCTGTCTGGAAGGCACTCCTTCACTCTCTGCCACTCATCAGGGATAATTTTCTTTGGAGAATAAACAATGGATCTATGGCTCACATTAGTTTAGATCCATGGATTGGAAGCGGTGGTAGATATCAGCTATCCAAAGATCTCTTACAACGTCTACATTCTCATGAGCTTATGGTACTAGCAAACATTGTGGATCCTCAAAACTCTACCATTTTTACACAAAGATGGAAATCCACTCAACAGCTTGATCTACCACAATGTTGGCACCAAGAATGGCATGATTACATTACTTCTCTATCTGAATCTCATATCAAGATCAAAGAGGGCCCAGATGAACTCATATGGCATCATTCATATAGTGGTTTATACTCACCAAAGTCTAGTTATTTAGCCCTGATCTCACACAAGATACCAGACCTAATTACTTTCTGGTGGAAGTCCGTATGGAACCTCATTGCGCCCCCACGGACCAGACTATTTTTTTGGTGTATTTTAAAAGAAAAAGTCCCCACTGGTGAAAATATTATGCATCATTCTATCCATGGGCCAACCTGGTGTACATTATGCAAAAAATCAGCGGAATTGACATCACATCTTTTTCTGAACTATGCAACCTTGATTGACCTATTGCATAACATCTCCTCTTCTATTCACTTCACAGGTTCCTGGGAAGGTGAAAACATTAACAAAGCATGGGAAAGCTGGTATCATAGGCATAAAGGGTCAAAACTCCAAAGTCTCCCTTTGATTATCTATTGGCATCTCTAGCTAGCCCAGAATCACACCATTTTTGACAGCAAACCTGTGTGCTGACCGCACACTGTAGCTTGTATAATATTGGCTTTCAATGAGATGCCTGAGCCTCTCCAACCCTGAACTGCACAGGCCACATGCCCCTCCGCATATTGATAAAAATACCCCTTGGGCATATTTTAATGGAGTAGCTCAACAGCTGGGGTGTGGTGGTGGTTTTATCCTACACATTAGTGAACATCATTACTTCAAAGTCAAGATGAGATAAGTGGTTGGAACAAACAACTTCGCTGATCTCATCACTCTTCGTCATCTCTTGCAATTCTGTTTGGGGCATAACTGCATGAGCATTAATATTTTTAGAGACTCGAAGATAATTATAAATTGGTTCAATAATATTATTGTTCGTCACATTCACACACTCAGTAATATTTTGGATGAAATAAACATTTTCAAGGCTCAATTTAATAATATCACATGCAATCATATTTACAGGAAACATAACAGCAGTGCTGATGAGCTATCCAAGGTAGCCACGATACTTCCCAAAGGAGAGTGGATGATCCAGGAACAACGAGGGTCAAATGCATACCACTACTATCACCACCCTTACATAGATCTACATTATCACAGGGCTGAGAGCCCATGATTTGATTATCTTATTTTGGAATTTTGAACAGTTATTTTCTGAATATATTGTATAGGATATAGATATGGCACTGCGTGGCAAATGTACAGACTAATATAGAAGGACTTATTTATGAACATCCTGCATGATGTTCTAGTTAGTATATTGTTATTTTTGCAAAACTTTTACAAATTTTGACTAAGCCCTCTGAGGTTGACGAATACAGCATATGCATCCTGAATCTACAATATGTAATTTTTCAAAGTTAATGAAATATTACGATTTTTACAGTGGAAAAAAAATTATAATAATATACAAATATAATTATTATTATAATAATAATATAATCAATATTATTATTTATGATAATTAAAAACTATACAAATAATAGCAACTATATTCTTATATATTTATATATTTATGGTTTATTATATGAATTTTATTATAATAATATAAACTCATATTATTATTATTATTATTATTATGCTTAGGCTTTAGTATTTTTAATATTTATCTTAAGGTTTGTATACATTGGCTTTATAATATTAGTCCCCTTTATTTATTATTACTTAAGGATTTAATACTAAAATCCCAAGGAATTATGAACCAACGGGAAATCCTGACTGTACCATCAGATACATACATAAACACATATGAATGGCTAGCTACAGAAAGTAAATAAAGCTTTCAAATCTAATTTGTCAACGCCGAGATAAGATGATAGTTATCTGGCATTAGACACAAAAGAAAACATGAATAACCTATTCAAGTGCAAGTTTAGAATAGAGGAGAAGATGGCGATTGAACATGTAACAACAAAAGAAGCTTGTATTACTGGAATGAAAATGAGACGCTGGGAGGAAGAGAGTATCCACAGTCTCCAAAAGTTGAACCCTTAATACTTCGAACTTTCAGCCATTTATAGGCTTTTTACAATGATCTCGCACCCTCTGAGGCTCAAGATCTCTTAATCTATCCCCTCTGTCTTCTAACTACTTGATGCCATAACTAGACAAACATGAGCTCAGCGGGCTCTTTTTCTAACAAACACAGTAACCAAATTCTAGTAATTTCGCTGCACCGTGAAGTGGCTTTCTCATGCCAGCGATGCTCCATGATCACTTCTGTTGATTTGGATGCATCATGTTGTTGCTTTTTTCCCCTTCCGGCCATGCATTTTGTTATTTCAGTCCAACTATCCGACTGTCAAAAACACTATCAAAGCCAACAAATTTCCTTCCTGGGTCACTGCTGGGAAGTGGGGTATGGGTGCACTTGGGCTGTTGGATGGTGTGGATCGACGGTCAGGGTGTTGGTCAGGCGGCAGGGGGGAACTATGGTGATGGTGAATGAGGGCTGTTGGATTGGGAGGAATGGGCAGAGAAGATCAATCACCGAAGGCTTAAAGTCATGGTGGGAGCAGAATAAGTCTGAGCTGTCATATCTCAAATCGGTAGACCGAATGACTATCAGGCAAAGGAGGTGCTCAAAGGATAACGCCTGTGAGCGGTTTACGTAGGCGGAAATGGTTTATATCGGGCAGTAAGTGGTAAAGGGCGAAGCCCACCCGATTCCATTCATCGGGTGCCATGTAGCAGTGGAGGAGAGAAAGGAAACTACTTTTATCCGGTGGGTATCCCTCTCGCTTGTTTCTCGAGTGAAATGCACAATAGCCATTAGATCTGGCGGAAATGGTCTAATGGTGGCAAATGGTTGAGCATATAACATCACTCGGGTGAAGTGTGGACTGTCAGATTGATGAGCCCCGAATTGGGTAACTTATTGGGCTCTGCCTAATTGTCCTTGTTCAATCCTCCATTTTTCATAGATTATGCATGTTTTTTAGTATGTTTATGTTATTTGAACGAATAAGGGTGGTCACTCTACCTAGGAGGCTAATACGTGGTTATTTCAGGTTTTGGACAAGTTTTGGAGCAAAACCAAGCAATTATGGGCCAGGTGACAGCCAAGCTTGAGGTGAGGATTCGTAGGGGGGTTGTCTCTGGCATTAAATGGCCCTTCCTTGAAATCTCCACCCTCAACTCCGAGCTCACAGGCCACCAAAACGAATCCTAAAGGCAGCCAAGCAGCTTTGGGAAGAGTGACTGTTTACTAGTAGTTGGGACAGCCGAGTCCCTTGAATTTAGGAGGCCTACTAGGCCCCTCCTAGTGTATAAATAAGAAGGCCTCAGCCTTCATAGTTTACTTTTGGAATTGTTGTATTTTTGCACTATAGTGCTGTCATTTTCAGCTCGTTTTCTTGTAGCCACTGTGGTATAACTTTCTGGTGATGACTATTTTTTGATAATGAAAAGCAGTTCTATTTGGCATCATCTCTGAGTTCTTTATAGGAGCCGTAGCTCTTGGGGTTGGGCGCAACCTGAGAGCCAAGGCCTCCTTTATGTATCGTTATTTGTTATTTATGTATTTGCAAAATCATTTCTGTTAGGTAGATTAAATCGTGCTGATTAACTAGGTCACATTTGATGGTTAGAAAGGCTTTTGATGTTCGGATTGAGTTGGTAGGTTATTAACAGGGAAAAAGCTTCAGAAAAAGGCCAATGTGCACCTTTTATTTCACCTCTCCCTCATAGGATCAGGGGCTGGGATCAAAGTGACTTTGCTGCCCCAAAAAAAACATTATTTTTGCTTTGCCATGCAATCACTAGTGTACGATTTTCGTTTGCAGAAGTTGGTTACATGTTCAGATCTTTGAATGCTTCGTAGCATAGTTAATATACATGGTTTCCTTGCAAATAAAGCTTATGTTCATTCTCTTTACTGTTAGCTAGATCAGATTAGGTTGGCATAACTAGGTCTTCGATTTCTTGCAAGTCTTTGTTGGTTCAGTTGGAAACACAAATTGCAGAGCACCTGTACGACTTCTCTATCCACCCAAATTCCATCAGACCCATCTGCTCCATCCCCTAACTTGGTTTCTTGCCTCACGTTTGCCATTTTTCCCACATAACCCTACCTTTTTTGCAGCATTGCTTCAGCCCTCTTGGAACAAATCCAGCCATCTACATCTTCTCTCAACTCCATCCACCAGTCCCTGGACCACCTCAAACCCCTATCCTACCTCCATACCCACTCCTTCATCTTTCTTCATCCATCCATCCTCCAAAATCCCATTTCTGAACATCCTGTAGAAAATCACAAAACATCCTATAGAAATTCCAGAACATCCTGTAGAACCCCTGCAAACTTCCTGTAGAAGCTCACGAATGAGGTTTCTTGATAGCCAAACTCTGTGAAACTCTCTGGAAGGGTGTTAGGGACCCTATAGGCCCTCTCTGAACCTTCCCGACCTCTTCCAAGCATTTCCTCTCGCCGATCCACCTCTGCACAGTCAAAAACAGTGAAAGCACATGCATGATAATTCTGACAACTTATTCAAAAATACAAAAAGATGTTTTCTTCAGATAGAAGTAGCTTAGACACATGTATTTTACCTTCCTATAAGTAATGGCATCTCTTTCAGTATCTTGCATCCTCTTTTTCACATCAGTAGGACTAGCTGGTAAAATTAGGGTTTGCCAGGGTTTGCACTTTCTTTCAGCTTTTCAGTTTCTTTTCGCAAGCAGATTAGCTTCCTTTGAGTTAGCTTCCATCCATCAGTTAACAAGCTTCTTCTCAAAGCTCATAGAAGTTGGCTTGAGCCTCTAGCGGACTTGTGCCAGCTGACCAAGTGACAGCTGCGGCAAGAGCATACAACACCGTCGCTTCCAAGTTTGTTACAAACTACCAGGTTGATAAAAGTAAAGAAGGGATTCCCAGGAGTTGCAACATTATTACTGCAATACTGGAGCCCACCATTATTTTTGGTGTCGTTTCCAGGGAAGCATCAGAGTATTTGTGATTGTTGCTTTTCTTCTATTTTTATACTCTAACCTTCTGCTAATTAGTTTATTTCAGTTCCATTCTGCAATTTCATTTCTGCAAAAGTAAATTAGACATTTCCTGCTTTCATAGATTAGCATTTCAATTTCGCAATTTCATTTCTACAAAAGTAAATTAGACATTTCCTGCTTTCATATATTAGCATTTCAATTTTGCAATTTCATTTCTGCAAAAGTAAATTAGAAATTTCCTGCTTTCATAGATTAGCATTTCAATTTTGCAATTTCATTTCTGCAATCTAGACTGTAGTTAGTTGCAATTCCATCTGTTTCAGTTTTGCAGGTACAAGCAGAAAAAACAAAAGCAACCAAAAATATTTCCATTTCATGCCTCGTAGGAATAGAGATAAAACTGGAAAATTCCTACCCAACACCCCCATTACATCACTAAGTCAACCTTCTCTCTTCTTTGGTGACAGTGATCCAGAAGAACCCATAGGTGAACCTCTGGAGATATACGAAGATCCTATAACAGAAGAAGAGCTAGAGAACATTCCATCTGAGACCATGGCTGAAAACAGAAACGGTAGAAGAGAAGATGAGAGAATAGAAGGTGCCTTCCCCATCTGAGAGACCAATGGGGACATGAAAATGAAAAACATAAGTCCCTCAACCTTACCTCACTTCCATGGATTGACTACTGAAGACCTTGATACCTTCCTATTTGAGTTTGTTGTCCTTTGTTGAACTTATGACTATGTTGAGGACAAGAAAAAGTTGAAACTCTTTCCCTCTACCCTCAAGGATGCAGCATTACGCTGGTTCATGGGGTTACCTGGAAACAATATCACCACTTTGGCTCAGATGCAACAAGCTTTTAACACCAAATATCGGGACTATTGTAGGTCCAAGGAAAAAAAGGGAGAGATCTTTCTGATGACCATGGGAAGTGATGAGTCTTTAGAAGATTACGAGGAAAGGTTCCAACTTAGTTATAAATGCGCCAGGTGCACACTTGACCTGGAATCTCTGAAGCTGGTTCTACTCCGAGGAGTCCCTAAAGACCTTCTAGATACCCTTCACATGCTAGCTGGAGGGGACATCTACCAACTACCTTATGAGGACATAAAGACTGTGTTTAGAAACCATTCTAGGGCAGCCTGGAAAAGAGGTAGGGCGAATCCACTTTTAGCTAGTACCACTTTCTCCAAGCATGAGTTTGCTAATCAGATGGAAGACCTCAAAAGTGAGATGAGGTAGACTATTGCCATGCAACTTAATACCTTCCCAATTCAGCAAAAGAAAGAGGAAGCTTAAAGGGCTTTGGCCATTTTTTGTCCCAGATGCACGAGGAAGCACCCTAAGAAAGAGTGTCCATTGCACTCAGTAGAGGTATGTTTCATTTGTGAGGAAGACCACCCCACCAACCAATGCCCAACCTTGCCCGGATTTAAAGCCATGTACCTAGGGATTGAGGCGGCTACTAAACCTCTCTACTTCCTCAACCAAAGGATGCCACATGGGCCCAGACCTTACCAGCAGGGGATGCAAGGGACATCCCAAGCTTATTATAACCCCAACCAATCCGCTCATATACCTTCTTGGGGGGCCCCTACTCATCCTTCATGGTCCGCACCTCCTCCATGGTCTTATCCATCTCAATACCATACTCAACCTACTTCTCATTCGTTTCACTCACATGCCCAGCCACAACCTTAGTTGAATGCACCTCAGCCGAGGTGGAGGCCACAATACAACTCTCCTCCCACCATTCTACCTCCACCACCGGCTCAACCACAACCATTACCTCCTGCTCCTCCAAGACAACCTCAGATGCCTGCTCAACCGAACCCAAACCCCAACAAGAGACAAGCCCAGCAGGTATATACTGGGGAGACAACATGCCCTACCTATGTTGTGGAGATCCAGGAGATCAACCTACAATCTGAGAAGGTCCTTCCAAAGCGCCAACCTCCTCCCCTAGAGGAGGAGGAAGAGAAACAAGAACGTGAACCCAAGGCCATTCCACCCTTTCCTGAGTGACTAACAGTAACCACGCAACCAAACCCAGAGGAGATCGAGCTTCTGGGAGAACTCAAGCAGTTGTGTGTGAAAATACCACTTCTCCAGGCCATAACAGATGTACCGATATACAACAAATTGATTAAGGACAAGTGTTTCAGGCACCCAGGCAGGTGAAAGAGAGATGCCTCAACTATCAATGTCATAGGACAACTGTCCGATCTTATGTTGGGGCAAGTAATCTGTCTAAAGTATTTGGACCCTAGGAGTCCTTTAGTTGATGTTCACATCAATGGCACCATCATCCCCCACACCTTGATTGATTTAGGGGTTGCCATTAATGTGATGACCAGGGACACTATGCTTAAACTCAACCTTCAAAGTTCCTTAAGGAAGACCTCGACAGTACTGCAGTTGGATGTCCTGGTCTCTGTTGACTCTTGGGAGTACCCTGCGGACTTCTTGGTCCTTCAGCCAAAGGTAAAACTCACTGGATACCCCCTCATTTTGGGAAGGTCTTGGCTAGCTACTGCAGATGCTTACATCAGCTGTCGAGCTGGGAGCATGACCATCAAGAATGGGCCTATGTCCAAACAGCTGGTCCTATACCCTCCTGCCCAACCTCTGCTAAAACATGACTTACCACTCTGGTTGGAAGAAGGAGATGAGGACGAGGTCTACTCTGCACCATTGTGCACAGTAGAGGCCACCAGGGGAGGTCCTCAAACCGAGGATGACTTGATTGAGAACTTAATCCAAAATCCTCCTCCCAGTGCACTGTCCTTAGAAGAGTTGGTGGAAGATACCCAAGCCAGCACTTTAGTGGACCTCTGTGTGACTGATCCGACCTCTCCCAGAGTTAAGAATGTGGAGTTTGGCCCTGAAAGAACTTTAAAGATCAACTCCTCTCTCTCTCCCTCTTAGGAAAAAGAGCTATGTAGCCTATTGAACCTCCATTTGGAGGCTTCTTCCTGGAGCTATAAGGAAATGAAAGGAGTCCATCCTTCAGTCTGTACCCATCATATTTACATTAAAGAGGATTGTAAGCCAGTCAGGCAGCCTCAGAGGAGAATGAATCTTGCCCTTAAGGACATTGTTAAAGAAGAATTGCAAAAATTGTTGGATGCAGGATTCATCTACCCCATCTCGGACAGCGAATGGGTTTCTCCTCTGGTGTTGGTACCCAAGAAAAATGGGAAGTGGAGAATCTATGTAGATTACAGAGAACTGAACAAAGCCACCAAGAAAGACCACTTCCCTTTTCCTTTCATAGATCAAGTGTTGGATGGACTGGCAGGGAAGAAGTTCTTCTCTTTCCTAGATGGGTTCAGCGGGTATAATCAAATCCAAGTCAACCCAGAGGACCAAGATAAGACCACCTTCACTTGTCCATGGGGTACCTTTGCCTATCAAGTCCTTCCCTTTGGGCTATGCAATGCTCCTACCACTTTCCAGAGAGCTGTATTGAGCATATTTGCTGAGCTGGTTCATGATTCGGTGGAAATCTATATGGATGACTTTAATCCTTACGGGTCTAACTTCCAAGAAGCCTTGTCCAACCTGGGAAAATTTTTAAACAAGTGCATTGAGATGAACCTGTCCCTCAGTCCTGAAAAATGTGAATTCCTGATGATTGAAGGGACCATGTTAGTTCATACCATTTCTCGGCAAGGATTACAGGTGGATCCTAACAAAATTGATATCATCAAAAAGGTTCCACCTCCTCAGAAGGTAAGAGATGTTCGGAGTTTCCTAGGCTTAGTAGGATATTATAGAAGATTCATTAAAGATTTCAGTAAGCTAGCTGTTGGATAGGTAAATCCCCTCTACAAATAGAGGCGATCCCTACTAGCCCAACATGGGTCTAGCAACAATCGAACAATGCTACACCGCAGGTTCCTAGTTGTAATTGACAAGTGGGTGAGAATAACCTACTTGGATTCCAACGCTTGTTTGCCGAAGAGAATACTCCTCTCGCTCCTTCACTCCAGCCGATCACAATTCCCCGCTATCCTCGCGGACGAACACCTGCACAAGCAAAAGAGAACAAACAAGAGCGTAAAATCTACTAACAACAACTATGTATCGGTCAGGAAAGATACAATTTGCATTGATCAATCATTGAACAAATGTAAATGGAACCATAAGAGTAGTCATCTATCTTTATTAACAAAAAGTAGAGTAAGGTACAACCGAAGTCCTGACGCTGAGTCCTTCTCTAGAGGGTCCAGCCAGCATATCTTCCAAGCATTCACCTTTGGAGCAAATCTCCCAAGTCAAAAGGTCTCTCTCTCACATACAAGGCAACAAGCTCATGACCTTCCTCAAGCTCAAAGCAATCCTCAAACAACACACCAAATGCCTACAAAGAGCAGCACTAATGCACTAAGAATTCCTCAATCAAAGTCTATATTTTCCAAACTAGCTGCTCATGGGCAATGGAGGAAGCTTATAAAGGGTCTCCATGAATAGGTAAGGGATGAGCTTTCCACCAAGATAAGTGGATGGTCAGTCGAACAGAAATGCCAGAGAAAGGATGGCGACCTCAACAATGCTAACAACCAAGTCTGGAGGGATCTGGAAGGCTGGTTGTTAGAACAAATTCGCCCAAACAGGATCAGCGCGGGTGAAACACTGAGCTGGCGCGCTGACATCTCAAATCAAATATAGAGGGGGTCTGGCCAGCGCGAAAAGGACAAACGAAGGGTGCGCTGTTCGTAAAATGGAACCAGCGCGGAAAAGACGTGTGCTTCCGCACTGGCAGCGCAGCAGATACATTGGCCTCCGCCCGTCAGCGCGGTTATTTGATTAACAGTCGCGATGATCTATTTGACTTTAGGCAAAGAGGGTTTTTTAGCCATCTTGAGGAGCATGAGTATAGGTGAATGTGGTTTCACAACACAGTAGGGAGACTGGCATGAAGGCAGTGACATTTTACTGTGTAACAGATGCCCCCTAAAGCATGAAGCCCAAGAGAGTGGGAGGGGTGAAATGCTTTACGAGACTGCTGGACTGGAACACCACTAGAGAGAACCTACAGGCGGATACAACTGATATTTCAATTACATGTAGTCTAGGCATGGGCGCAACCATCCAAAAGACATATAGAAAAAGGTCTATGACGTGGACGCAGCCACCCAGCTGAGAAGACCATAATGGTAAGAGGTATGGTCGCAGCCATCCTTAAGAAAACTCAGGTATGTTCGCAGCCATCCATCAATGAGTCATGTAATGATGTCCCACAAACTCGCAACCTGGCCCACAATGGACTAGAACCAGGGTCTAGCGCTCCATCCGAGTCCGAACAAAGTACAAGTTCAAACATGTGAATATATGTGTCGAGGTCGAACATGCTTGAACATCGTTTGATTACCAGCCAATGATGAAAGCTGTTAACAGACGCGAGAGGGGCCACCAATAATGACGATGGTCCTCAAGGTACTATAGGTACAATCCACGGCGTGTGAATGAATGAGTCGATGTCGAACATCCGCGGAATCATTCGATCGGAGGTCAATAATGAAAACCTCGCGTCGAACACAAAGAACCTGCCATTAGGGCATGCAGGCCCCAAGGTACCTGAAGGGAGTCCCTAGGTCACTCCTGGATAATGAGCTGAAGTCGACAGGAAGTGAACTTTATCGAAGGTGGGCCATAATGTTTCCCACATCATCGACGCGAGACGGGTAGAGACAAGTCTATTTTGCGTGAAGTATCAGAGGGAGGTTGTACGTGTAGAGGCCAACTTCTCTTGAACATATCGGCGGCACTATGACGGATTTGGCAGTATTTGGAGTCAAATGATCGAAGGTCGTAATGAAAAGACAATGAGCAGATGAGTGGCCATATAGGATAACCCAAACCCATGGAGGCAAAAGTGAAATGAGATGAGATGTCCCCACCCAGACACGAATGCAAACAGTGCCATGTTCAAGAGCGACATACTGCCGATGACGACGATTACGGTTCCTTTATTTCCCCCACCATTTCTGGCGAGTACCCCGATTATTTTTGGATAACAAGCTTGACGGGGATAGCATATGCTTGAAGAGGCGTCATTTCGACGGGTCCCGATGTCATTTAGTTTTAACGAGTCTGAAAAAGGAAGAACTCGGCGTCTTTTCATGTTTAGAGAGTTTGAAAAGACAGCTGAAAAGGAAACTCCAGGGGGTTGCTTTTTCGTACAGTTGTGTCTCTCGAGCCCGAAAAAGTATAAAATGATGCCCGAAAGAACTGCCCGACCATTACGACCAAGGAGTACTTTTCATAAATAGTGATATCGACCCGAAAAAGTAAAAAAGCGGTCGACATCACGTCGTTTTAGAACCGATAACGAGCGCGAAACGACAAACGCCCGGCAATCTTTGTTATTTTAAACGGTCGAAAAAGAGCTTTAAAACAACTGCCTCTCGTTCCTTTTAGACGAGCTGAGAGGGGGCTCGGCAATCTTTTCTTGTTTTATGTCGGAAAAGAGCTTAATGACGACATTGTCCGGAACCAAGTGTATAGGAATCCACCGTGACCATGCTGGTTTCAAGGATCTGCACATGACAAATACTCGCATAAACCTGTTCGATACGTCGAAAAACCATGACAAAATATGCATTAAGACATAATTTAACACATCTAGATGAGTTTATGGCAAAATTATAGTAAAAACCCACATTTATACGGAAATTTAACCAAATTTGGAAATTTAACTATAAATAGGAGGTCTGTAAAATCATTTTTTACCATTTTACCATTGGAGCTCTGGAGGACGTGAAATTACTACAAAGTTGACGGAGCTGATTCCCCCTCATCCGGACGCTGGTTTCCGAACCGTTTGTTCCAGGTAGGTTCCTCTCGCTTTTCCCTGCATTTTGATTATGTTTTTTCTTGTTTTGACCGTAAGTTTTGGCCATTTTGGCCAAAATCTTTGCGCGTTGGAGCGCTCTCGATCAACGCGGTTTTCCCTATCGGGTCCGCGCTGATCGGGCTTTCCAACACGTAGCCCAATCTGGGTCAGCGCGGAAAAGACGTGTCCTTCCGCGCTGACCCAGTGAAAAACACATGGGGCGGCCATTTTCAGCGCGGCTGTTTTAGAAACAGTCGCGCTGGCGCTGAGAAGTATGAATTTTTAAAATTTAAATAGTTTTAAGCAATTCTTTTCTCATGCATGATTCTAAAAGGGTCTTGGGTGCTTTGCAGGGCAAAATGGTTGTCACTTGGCAGGAGAGGGACCATGATAATGAGGATATGGCTGCCTTGGCCGATGCTGGATGCCGCAATGCCATGCGGGCATGCGGTTTGATGAAATTTTTTCGCACTCCGAGATTGCGAGCTCAGCCAGACCTGCTAGAGCTACTGGTTCAAGCTTGGAACCCAGTGGATGGAAAATTCACCATCCGAGGCCGTGATATCGAGTTTGACTCGAATGACATATATTTTTTGACTGGGTTGTCCTGCCGAGGACCGGTGCCCATTCTGGAGGGGCAGCGTCCTAGCGGCGAGACGTTAGATCGACTGATGGCTCGTGTCTGCCCATGGGCGACTAAGACACGAAGTGGGAAATGCAGCATTCCATCGGTGGGTGTCGGCGAGCGTGCCGACATAGTCCTCCGCACTATTCTCTTTCTGGTTACGCGGGCAGCGGGGAGCTTGGCGAATCATGAGGCCTCTAAGGCCAATCTCCTACTTGCTCTAGATTGCCTAGAGCCCACGATCTTCAACTGGGCGCTTGCCGTGACTAACAGCATGAAGAGGCAACTGAACAACTGCCGTCGTGGAGAGTCGAAGCAGTTCGGTTACGGCTCTATTCTGCTTCCGCTGATGTTCGAGCGGGTGCCGGCCCTGCGTTTACAGACTATGGTGCTAGACCCGCCACGCAATGCGCGGGAGACGAGGGCCACTAAGTGGTCCCGAGTCATGCCTCACGGAGGGGGTGGACGATCAGTGTCCTGGGGCCTTTGCTTCAGAGAGTGGCTAGAGAGCCAGGTTATCTTTGTCGAGGACTGGCCGTATGCCGGTGTCGACTTCCGAGGAGATCCGGACATGCCACTGCCTGCGAGAGAGCAGTGGGACGACGGAGGTATGACACTTGATTTTTTATTTTCGTTTTTATGATGTTTTTGTATTTTGGATGTACATGTCTTAATATATGCTCTTGCTGTGCAAATGTTGGACCTGCGAGACCTCTCGGCCTAGCTCCAGAGGCGAGGAGGGCAGATCAGGGTGCTGGCGCCTTGGCTTTGGCTCCCATGGGAGGTTACCAGGTGGAGACTGTGATCCGCAACCTGGAGGGGTTGCTAGCAGGGATCCCTGATTACCAAGGGATCGAGGAGGTTCCTCTAGCTGCACAGGTTCACATAGTGGGTGTGGAACCCAGGATGCACCGCTTATTGAGGCGGGTGGCACGAGCGGCGGCGGTTTACAGAGAGCATAACCCACCACAGTAGTCGCCTAGGTTTTATTTCCACTGTTATCATTTTGAGATACATATGTCTCGAATGTACTGAGAACACTTGAGACACATACATTTATTTTTTGAGCGCCTTAGTGCGCCACCCGATATATATATATATACCGATTTTGGATGGATCTTTTTACATATGATGATGTTTTGATATGCTATGCAAATGTCTAATACACATGTAATCTAATGTCTCAGTTGCACAACATGCGATCCCCCTATTTTTATTTTTTTGACAAGCGTAAAAGCACGCACACACATGCAAACTATGCTTGGAAAATAATTTATTTTCATATGCTTATGTTTATTCTTAGATGGATCTTTTCTTCACGTAATCATGTGTTTTATATGCTATGCGACTGTTCGACACATGTAAACTAATGTATCTATGGCATAACAAATGACCCATTGGAATGTACACGCATATATTTTATTTTTATGAAAGCTTGAAAACACACATGAGATTCACGTATGCAAACTATGCTTTGAAAAATGAAACGGGCATGCCCCCCAGCATCGTGTCTCAATTCGAGGAACATGCCCCCCAAGCTTCAGTCCATTGAAAATGGGTTGAAGGTTGACATAATGGTAATGCGCTCGAAATGCACGAGCTCACGTTTCATTGTTTTAACGAGGTTGACATAATGGTTATGAACCGTCCTCGGATACGAGCTGTTTCATTATTTTAACGAGGTTGACACATTAGCGAAACTATCCTCGAAACTCCTTGTTTCATTTTTTAGGGAGCTTGACACAAGATCAGGAACTATGCTCCGCAATCCGTGATTCATTTTTTAACGAGCTTGACTCAAGACAAGGAACTATGCTCTGCCCGAACTTCATCATAATGAATAGGAAATCGGGGTTTCCAAGAGTGGCACTCCCGGTGGGAGGTCGATGTCTCGGAAGTCGGGACCCAATGCCCCCAGCACACTATGCACGATAGCAGCATGGCTGGGTACAGGCATGGGAGAGGCGGCCACGTAGTTGATCTGAGGTGAGGCAAATGCAACTGGTGGTTGAGAACCAAAAAGGGAGGACAATAGTGCCGGAGGGGCTTGTGGACGAGCGAACGATAATTGGTCGATCGTCACCATTCTTCCATCGTGCGGAAAG
>APFE031611710.1:0-20951 GCA_000404065.3 Pinus taeda
GGTGTCAAGCCACAGATCAAGTGTCGGTAATACCGAGGAGAGAATGAACCGTCGGATCACTTCATATCGTGACCGTCGGATTGTAAGTTACAAAATGTACAACGGTAAAGAAACACACTTTACCTAACTCTATACCTAACTCTATACTAGACCAAGTTAAACTTAACTATTCCTATGTGTCGGAATATCCTAACAAAAAGGCTTATGAGGATTAATTGGCAAGATTTTGCTAACCTTTTGTCCGTTTAGTTTTGGAGCTCTCTCATATTTCTCTCTCTCTCTCTCTCTCATACTCTTGGATACTTAGGGTTTTCTTGGAGCACTCTTGGTGGGTGTAGCATACCTGTATTCTTGGAGCAAGAAGGCAAACAAAGAGTAGGAAAGCACAAGAAGGCATCAACATCAGTAGCTACATCATATTTGCTTGTAGGTATCGAGTTGTATGTCTATTTCCTTCACTAGTTTTGGCATGCATGACACATGCATGTGGTTTCTTTGTTGTGATCTGTCATTAGCATGGAGGATTGCTTGGATTGATAGTGGATTTCCTAGCCTTGCCATTTTCTGGATAGCCATGGTGATTGTGGGTTACTTTCATTGTTTTTTTTTGGTTTGTTCTCATGTTTCCTTAGCTTGGGATGAGTTACTAGTTCCTAGAGCCTTGGTTGGACAAACGCTCTAGAGCCCTATAACAGCTTGGGTTGAGTTACTAGTCCCATAGCCTTGGTTGGAAAAACTCTCTAGAGCCCTTGATGGGTTAAGCCCTGCTTTATAGCATACACAACTTTATTTCTTGATACACTCCTCAATCATCCTTTAGTGGATGCTCTTAGAGGTTTAGACACACAATCTGAAGAGGCTTGATTTACTACCCATTGTTTCCTCTTCTTCCTCTTCTCCACTTGTTAAGCTCTGCTTTATACCCATTGTTTCCTCTTCTCCACTTGTTAAGCCCAACTTTATAGCATACACCACTTAAAAGCATACGCAACTTTATTTCTTGACACACTCCAAACGGAAATAATGGCAAAATAATTTCATTGTCCTCAATCACCCTTTAGTGGATGCTCTTAGAGGTTTAGACACACAATCTTCAACCTTTAGTGGATGCTCTTAGAGGTTTAGACACACAATCTTCAACCTTTAGTGGATGCTCTTAGAGGTTTAGACTAGACACACAATCTGAAGAAGCTTAATTTACTACCCCATTGTTTCCTCTTCTTCCTCTTCTGCACTTGTTAAGCTCTGCTTTATACCCATTGTTTCCTCTTATGCACTTGTTAAGCCCTACTTTATAGCATACACAACATACACTCCTCAATCACCCTTTAGTGGATGCTCTTAGAGGTTTAGACACACAATCTGAAGAAGCTTGATTTACTACCCATTGTTTCCTCTTCTTCCTCTTCTCCACTTGTTAAGCTCTGCTTTATACCCATCGTTTCCTCTTCTCCCCTTGTTAAGCCCTACTTTATAGCATACACAACTTTATTTCTTGACACGCTCCAAATGGAAATAATGCCAAAATAATGTCATTATCCTCAATCACCCTTTAGTGGATGCTCTTATAAGTTTAGACACACAATCTTCACCCTTTAGTGGATGCTCTTAGAGGTTTAGACACACAATCTTCACCCTTTAGTCTATGCTCTTAGAGGTTTAGACACACAATCTTAATTGATAAAACACCCGATTACTTATTGATAGAGTTTAACAAGATTTCTTATTGCTTTTGAAATTCTTCTAAATATATGGAAAAGAAAAATTAAATTGCATGATCATAAATCAATGCTTTCAACTCATATTTAACAGACATTGGTTTTCATTTCATTGGGATATTATTCATAACCCTCAGACATAGAGTTCGAGGCCTTTCTTTTTCATGAAAATATAATATCCATGCAAGTGTTTAGAATACTGAGAGTTGAGTTGTCTCATTGTCCTTAGTCACCCTTCAGTGGATGCTCTTAGAGGTTAGGCACATGATTTAGGAGAGGTCGAGGCTTTTTTTCATGAAAATATAATATCCATGCAAGTGTTTAGAATATTGAGAGTTGAGTTGTGTCATTGTCCTTGGTCACCCTTGAGTGGATGCTCTTAGAGCTTTAGACATGATCTTAATTGATGAAATGTTGATTACTTAATGACAAAGTTATGCTTTTAACTCATATTTAATTGACATTGATTTTCATATTTCACATTGATTTTCATTTCATTGGGATATTATTCATAACCCTGAGAGGGAGGGGCTTCATTTTTCATTAAAACAAAATATCCATGCAAGTCTTAGAATGTTGAGAGTTGAGTTTCCCTTGGGGATCATTTTTGGATGCTCGTAGAGGTTTAGACACATGATCTTAATTCATGAAACCATGATTACTTATTGATAAGGTTATGCTTTCAACTCATATGATTTTCATTTCATTAGAATATTATTCATAACCCTCATAGGTAGGGGCTTCCTTTTTCGAAAAAACAAACTATCCATGCAAGTTTTAGAATTTTGAAAAGATAGATAACATAGATGCTTATAGAATTTGGAAAACTTGATTTAATGATATTCACCTCAATGCAAGGAAGGGATTGCAAATTTAAGTGCATGCACATAATGGATAGAACAACACTTAATAAAAAGATAAAATCCTCTGTGTTTTCTTGTGTTATGCAGATATAATTTGCCATTGTGTAACGAATGGTTTTTATAAAATGTTTGTTTTTCTACATTGTATTTAAATAAGACATTGAACATCTATATAGAGAAATTGGTATGTGTAAGTGAACCATCTGAGCCTGAGTGCTAATTACTTGCCATGAATTTCAGTGATCTTGACAAAAAATCACAAAAGGTTCTTGAATGTGAAAATTATGCCCTCTTGGAATACCTAGGTGTACTCTAAATGTCTCTCCAATGAGAGGTCAACTTGTTTAAAGAATGGGCATTGAAAGATATTTGATAGTGAGGTGATGGCTATTATGTACTCGAATGTCTCTCCAATGAGAGTTCAACTTATTTGAAGTATGGACATCAAAAATTGTTGATATTAAGGTAATAATTATTAAAGCCAAGAATAATTAGAGAAAAAAGCCAAATCCATTTAGAACAAGTCACATATTAATTCAAAAGAAAAAAAACTTGTTTGAAGTATGGACATCGAAAAATGTTGAGATCAAGGTAATGACTATTAAAGCCAAGAATAATTAGAGAAAGAAGCCAAACCCATTTAGAACAAGTGGCATGTTAATTCAAAAGAAAAAAGGACAAATTATTAGTTGTCTAGATTGACATGAAAAAGTTGGCCAACCTAAGCAAATTGACAAGCAATCCAACTATACAACAAAAGTGTAATTATTATTGTTGAGAAGATAAAACATAAAAAGGGTATGGACATTGAAAAATGTTGATAGTAAGGTAATGACTATTAAAGCTAAGAATAATTGGAGAAAGAAGCCAAACCCATTTAGAACAAGTGACATATTAATTTAAAAGGAAAAGGGAAAACTACTAGTTGTCTATATTGACATGAAAAGGTTGGCCAACCTAAGAAAATTGACAAGCAATCCAACTAATAAATTGAAGAGGATACAACAAAAGTGCAATTATTATTGCTGAGAAATTAAGACATAAAAAGGGTAACTGCTAGGTCTTGCACCTAGATAAATGATTGATAAGGGCGTTGCAAGTACAAGCTGTTGAGGCCTAGATAAATCAACAAGTCAACACTAAAAAGGATTTTCACTAGCCACTAAGATTGATCCAATTAACCAATATATGAACCTAATGGTGTAGTTGTTTGAGATCTCAATGCAAGTGAAGAAGATTACGATGTTAGCAATTGTCAATCTATTTGTAAATTTATTATATGTCAATCTGTCTATCAGTTTTTTATATTATTTTGTTTGATTATGAACTATCGTACATAAATTACAAGCTTTATTAGTGCAAATTTTTTGATCAAGTGGCCCGCTACCACTTATAAAGCAACATAATCATGATGTTTCATAATGTTTCATGAATGACTAGGTCCAATACGTATATATGAGAATGATGAGACAAAAGATACTTGAAAGTCACTCTCAAGGAGGGAATTAGTTGACTTGGAGTAAGGTGAGTTAAATATGTACTAAGGTGTACTTGACAACTGAGAGAGAGATTTAAAAGAATCAATTGTACCACCAAAGGATGGCATAATACAATTGAGAGAGTGATTTAAAAGAATCACATACACCACCAAAGGATGGCATTAGACAACTGAGAGAGTGATTTAGAAGAAACAGTTACATCACCAAAGGATGACATTAATTGAATTGGAGTAAGGTGAGTTAAATATGCAGTAAGGTGTAATTGACAAATGAGAGAGTGATTTAAAAGAATCAATTACACCACCAATTGCCCCATTTGGACTCATGTTAATGTGCCAATTCCATGTGGACCACTAAAAGCATCATTAGAGGAAAAGTTACCATCTAAAGGGCATGCCGATAACACATAAATTTACTATATTGATGACAAAAAGACTACTTAACATTAGTGAGGTTAGGCTCAATGATATGTCACTCATAGTTAATAATGTAGTGGACTATGGAAGGTGACTGCAAAACCAAAGGCACATCCATTCGAACATTCATCAAATTATATATTACAGAGTTCCCTTCAAAATATGGGAAGTTATATTGGAAAAAAAGCTTAATTTACCATATGAATGTTGGATGGTCCACATGTCACAAGAACAATGCAGGGATGTGGCAACATAGGATAACCTATTGGAAGATGGTGAGCTTTATGGATGGGAGCCAAAGGAATCTTTGGAGGCATTTGCATATTCATGAATTGATATCGTTCTTCTAGTAGATAACTAAACAAGATGCTCTGGTTCTTCAGCTTAATCATTGCACAACATGATTCTTCAATAACAGAACACGATCTTCTCATTAATATATCAACTATTAGTGCAATCTCAATCTTCAATGTGACCTGGATATGTAAAGCAAGGCTTGAGGTCTTTATCATCCAATGATCCTAAAAAAGACCTCCATGTATATTAACACACCTGGCATGTCGGGTATCAGGATACCATCCAACAGTTGCCAAACAACATATAATTAAAAAAGAAAACTACTTTCAAATTTCTAGTGGAATATTCCTCAAAATCTACTCCTACTCCTAGTCTTCACATGTTGTAATGATCTCCTTTCAATATTTTTGTTGGAGGTTTCCCTGAAACTATACTTCAAATTAGAGGTTTCCCCGAAATTGTACTTCAAGTCTCGACAAAAAGAACTGTTAAAAATACCATCACCATGGTCAATCTCAGATACTAAATCATGAATATACCTCAATATGAAAAATCTAGGATCTTTTATAACCTAGTGAGTGATCAAATTTCTTTTTTTGTTACAACCATCGTGATTCTGGAAACAACTATTTCATTTTAATATTATAGAATTGTGCCTCACCTAAGTAGTTAAATAAGATTTTCTTTCAAGATTTTCTTAAAAGTAACATACTAATGGGCGACAGTGTCACATATGTCACATAATTTGTTGCACAATGTTCCATCACTTACCTTTCTCTACTGTTATAAATGCGACAGTGTCACATGTCACATAATTTGTTGCACAATGTTCCATCACTTACCTTTCTCTATTATTATAAATGTTGGCATTAGTCATATTCTTCCATAAAATTTCCCTAATATTATTCCTTTCCTAATCTTTAATATAGTTTTACATTAATGTTTATATAAATTATTATACAAAAGATTTTACAAAAGATATTATGTGATTATGTTGATATTGATATATTAAAATATAAATTATATTAAATAAAATGTGTGATATTGTTATTTAAATATAAATTAAATTTATCTACCATATAAATATATTACTTTATTAAAATAAATATTACAATATTTTTTTATTAAACTAAAATAAGATTATTAAATAATAATAATTATTATTTTATTATCATATATTTTCTAGTTCTAAAATATCTTGATCATAAAAAAAATCCAAAATATGTCAAATTATTATTGAGTATTGTATCCCTCGCTTACCCAGCAAATCAATCGGCTCGCCTATGATGGAAACTAACGGCGAGCTGTAGCAGTTGTCAGACGAAGGGGCAAGGAGGAATCAAGGTCGAACCAGGTCCAGTCAAGGAATCTGGTCATCGGCGATGTGCCCCTCGAAATCCCAGTTTTAAGCCTGCAAATTTGGCCGAGCAGATGTCATGAAGGCAAAATATTGCGCGTCGAAAGTCGCCTTCGAACCCTGCGAATTTGGCCGTGCCGAGAACCTTGCTGGACGACGAACCCCTCTGAACCACTAGATCTAGTCAATGGATGCCCAACAAGTGGCGGACTCTGAGCCGCTCGATCTGGCCAGTATGACTGATAAGTGGCGGTATCGGAGCCTTCCGATCTTGCCAGTGGATAGATGACAATTGCAGCCTCTGAGACGCTCGATCTGGCCAGCCGACGGGCGACAAGTGGCATCTGCTCAGCCGCCAAATCTGGCCAGCCGATGGGCAACAAGTAGCAGCCTCTGAGCCGCTCGATCTGGCCAGCCGATGGGTGAAAAGTGGCGGCCGCTCAGCCGCCATATCTGGCCAGCCGGTGGGCTTCAAGTGGCGGCCTCTCAGCCGTCAGATCTAGCCAGCTAGTGGGTGACAAGTGGCCGCGTCTGAGCCGCCTGATCTAGCCAGCCGATGGGTGACAAGTGGCGGCCTCCCAGCGGCCAGATCTAGACAGCCGATGGGTGACAAGTGGCAGCCTCCCAACCGCCAGATCTGACCAGTCGATGGGTGACAAGTGACGGCTATTCAGCCGCAAGATCTGGCCTGCCATGGGTGACAAGTGGCTGCCTATCAGCCGCCCGATCTGACCCGCTGATGGACGACAAGTGGCGCCATATCGGACGCCCGATCTAGCCGGCGAATGGGTGACAAGTGGCAGCCTGTCAGCCACCCGATCTGGCCAGCCGATGATTGACAAGTGGCGAGCTCCCAGGCGCTCGATCTGGCATTCGGATGGTTGAATGGCAGCCACTTGATCTGGCCATCGGATGGACGACAAGTGGCGGGCTCTCACCCGCCCAATCTGGCTAGTATGACTGATAAGTGGCGGTATCTGAGCCTTCCGATCTTGCCAGTGGATAAATGACAAGTGGCAGCCTATGAGCCGCTCGATCTGGCCAGCTGACGGGTGACAAGTGGCGGCTGCTCAACCGCCAGATCTGGCCAGCCGATGGGCAACAAGTGGCAGCCTCTCAGCGGCCAGATCTAGCCAGCCAGTGGGTGACAAGTGGCCGCGTCTCAGCCGCCCGATGGGTGACAAGTGGCGGCCTCTCAGCCGCCAGATCGACCCAGCTAATGGCTGACAAGTGGGGGCCTCTCAGCCGCCAGATCTGGCCAGCCGATGGGTGACAAGTGGCGGCTGTTCAGCCGCAAGATCTTTCCAGCCGATGGGTGACAAGTGGCTGCATTCGGATGGTTGAATGGCAGCCACTTGATCTGGCCATCGGATGGACGACAAGTGGCGGGCTCTCACCCGCCCAATCTGGCTAGTATGACTGATAAGTGGCGGTATCTGAGCCTTCCGATCTTGCCAGTGGATAAATGACAAATGGCAGCCTATGAGCCGCTCGATCTGGCCAGCTGACGGGTGACAAGTGGCGGCTGCTCAACCGCCAGATCTGGCCAGCCGATGGGCAACAAGTGGCAGCCTCTCAGCGGCCAGATCTAGCCAGCCAGTGGGTGACAAGTGGCCGCGTCTCAGCCGCCCGATGGGTGACAAGTGGCGGCCTCTCAGCCGCCAGATCGACCCAGCTAATGGCTGACAAGTGGGGGCCTCTCAGCCGCCAGATCTGGCCAGCCGATGGGTGACAAGTGGCGGCTGTTCAGCCGCAAGATCTTTCCAGCCGATGCGTGACAAGTGGCTGCCTATCAGCCGCCGATCTGGCCAGTTGAGAAGCGACAAGTGGTAGCCTTTCAACCGCCCGATTTGGCCAGCTGATGGGTGACAAGTGGCGCCCTATCGGACGCCCGATCTAGCCGTCGGATGGGTGAAAAGTGGCGGCCTCTCAGCCGCCCGATCTGGCCAGCCGATGATTGACAAATGGCGAGCTCCCAGCCGCTCGATCTCGCATGCAGATGGTTACAAGTGGCGGCCTCTCAGCTACCCGATCTGGCCATCGGATGGGCGACAAGTGGCGGACTCTCACCCGCCTAATCTGGCCAGCAGATGGGTGACAAGTGGCGGGCACTCACCCGCCTGATCTGACCGGTAGATTGAGGACAAGTGTCGGGCTCTCACCCGTCTGATCTGGCCATCAGATGGGTGACAAGTGGCGGGCACTCACCCGCCTGATCTGACCGGTAGGTTGATGACAAGTGTCGGGCTCTCACCCGCCTGATCTGACCGGTAGATTGATGACAAGTGTCGGGCTCTCACCCGCCTGATCTGGCCATCAGATGGCTGACAAGTGGCGGGCTCTCACCCGTTTGATCTGGCCAGCCAACGGTTGAAAAGTGGCGAGTTCTCAGCCTCCCCATCTGTCGGCTTATGGGCGCCAAGTGGCGAGCTCTCAGCCGCCTGATCTGTCGGTGTATGGTGACAAGTGTTGGCCTTTCAGACGCTGGATCAGGCCAGCGGATTGGTGACAAGTGGCAGCCCCTTAGCACCCGATCAGGTGAGCGCTGATGGCTGACAAATGGCAGACGAGATCAGCCGCCCGATCTCGCTGCGCATAACGCAGTTCGAGGCAGTTTTGTGCGCTGCACACGATAGTTAGCTGTTTTACCGACGGGAAAATTTATGAGGTGTTGGTAATTACATAGTGTTTCTCATGTGGGATATATCATCAATGCTGTTAATTTCATTATTGCCCTCCAGTTATCGTTGCCACGGTTAGGGTCCTGCGCTATTCAGCTGGGTTACTCGGCTTGGTTCATTTGCTTGGATGATCGCCGGCTGCCAGGATAATCGTCTTGGCTTGCCTACTCGGATACTCGACTTGGTTACTCCAATGGCCTTCGTTACTTGGCTTCGATATCGGTTTTAGACAACATCCGCATTCAATAGTTTTAGCTTGTAACGCAGGCAATTTAAAGAAAGTAGCGAAACGAAAGAACTGCGCAGAGAATTTTAGAGTGATTTGCAAAAGGAAGATGGACAAGATTGAAGCTTCTATTATCAGGTTCTTACATTTTCACATACAATAAAATATTTCGCTGTAGTTTCTCTTGTATTCTTGAATGAACGACGCAAGATATATATTATTGATTTTAAAGAGCTGTTGGACGTGTGCGGTGGGCGTACAGACATCAAGCAAATATTACTTGATTTGAGGATTCCGTATTGCCCACTTCAAATCACTGTCCCATCTGGTGCTAATTTCGATCCTTTGATTATTCTACTGACTTTTTCCAGCGGAAAATGCCGTAGTCTAAATTCTTTGGAGTTTTTTGAGAAAAAAAAACCGTGGTTTAATGATTCTTTGGAGTATATTTGGTGGAAAATTTTGATGTAGCTTAATGATTTTAGTGTTATTTATATTTTTAAATCATTTGTTTTTGGAAATTTCTATTAGTTAAAACTATACATTTTATTTTAATAATAATGTAAAATTATAGATTTATTTTTTAATAATAATAATATATTTTTTAAGAGAATTAGTAACTTTGATAGATTAATTGCCATGGAATCCTTTTGATATTTATCAAGCATGCCATATATATATTTAAAATCCTTTACTTGATTTTAAAGAGTTCATATATTAAATTCTTATATTTTGTTATTTATTAGTAGTGTTTTGTTTAATAATAGAAAAAAAGGTTTTATTTTATATTTCATATAACAGTGAATCTAGTTTTCTCAAACCTTAATAATCATTATTGATATTTATTAGATTCAAAAGTTGGAGTCAACATAATCATTATTTCTAATTATATGGAAGACTCAAATCTTAATAATCATTATTGATATCTATTAGATTAAAAGTTGGAGTCAACATAATTATCATTTCTAATTATATGGAAGACTTTTAGATAGAAAAATTGAATTTTTTTCACTAGTAAGCCATTGGACCAAGTCCAATATAAGAGCTTAACATATGACCCAAGCAATCCAACACGCTTTTCTCGTAAACAAAAATGTGAACTCATAAGAAAATGCATTTAGAAACTAATAAACATTTAGAGAATATATAAGTATGAGCTAATAAAAAAATATACAATTGCCTAAAATATGTCATAGGGTACTTTAATGTGGGGTTCAACAATACAAAGCACTACAAAATTGTGAATTATTAGAATCCACCTATAAATTGCTCATATAGCCTTAAAATATATGCAAAGTAGGTGATAATCAATGTTGAAAGCTAAAACATTGTGCAAACATTTTTTTATTCACAATGATTGTATAAATCAATATTCTCATATTATTTTGGAAGGCCTGAATAATTATGGTACTAAGAGGTTATTGTTAATTAATTGATCTTGTTTTCGAAAAAGTGTCACATATATCTATGTATGTTGAGTGTGTTAAAACATAGATAGTAGTTCTTAGGTGTACACAAGAAGGAAGTAGATTTGCCCATATATCCTCTTGTCCAAAGGTGACATTGCCATTAATTTAATCAATAAGGATAAAGGCTCATCCATAGTAAGTTTGAAGATGTGCTACATGACTAGTTTATTTTGGATTTGTAAGTTTTCAAGAAAACCACATGTTAGTGTAATATTGACAATTTCTATCTTATCCCAATTCAAGCCATTTGTATTTCTATGCATTTATAATCATCATAACTAATTACATTAATTTCAACCTAACATGCCAATTACTTTGTTGTATCTTCCTTTCTTCACTAACATGTTTTTAAAGAAATCATCATAGCCATAATCTCCATTATCTTTTCACTTACTTTTAAGTTAATAATTTCCTTTACTTTTCATTTTTTAACTTCAACCCCTAAAGAAATGAAATCTTCCTTTTATATTCTCTATAGTTCTATATACATTTTTATTGTAACCCCAACTCTTTGTACAATATACATTAATCACTTAATTAAAATACATTGTCTACAAAAATTAATGAGTAAGAGTATAATAAGAGATTAAGATAATGAAGCTTATTGATTTAGATTGATTGACATTTGTAAGAAAAGATTGCAACAATTATGCTCAAAATTAGTTATCATTGAACTTTGCTCTATGTCTCTTTATAATGCTTTCACAAAATATTTTGTGCAAATTGAGAACCTTTTTCAATCTTATTTATACATATTTAGAAGGATTTTGAAGCAAAAGACATCATTATAGTTAAGAATAAAAATCTCATAGCCATAGATTCGAGTAATTAGGCAGAAATATTTTTCTTCAGCTTTTAGTATGGTGGTCTTGCCATTCTCTTTGAAGGATTGCTCAGGGAACTAATAAGATTGTGGAAGGAACTTGTTACTTTAGAAGGGACATACACCTATCTTGTCTTACTTTGTGACGTGTCATGAATATGCAGGTTAGCATATATGGATAGAGAACTCTACTGTCCTTAATAGTTATACTCTCCTCATGGTTATAATAATAGAAGTGAAATATTTCAATTATATATATTATATATATATATAATAATATATATATATTATAATAATATATAATATATAATATTGGGTCTCGTCTAGAATAGATACATTTTTTTTTCATAATTACTAATAATTTTTGCTAGAGTAAGCCATAGAGATTCAATCAAGTGTCTCCAACAATTATCTCATGATACAAAAATTTCATTCTGGTTCTAGCTAAAAAAATTCTAGAATACTCCCAAATCAAAATGCATTTACATTCCATTTTCATTAAGAGGTCATCAATCTAGAATTGATTTCCTTGTTTTTTGTTTAATTTTGTTTCTGCTTCTCTAGTTTCCGTCTTAAAGTATCTACCATGTCCTTTTTTGGAACTTCTAGTTTCTTGATTTTTTTTTCATCTCCTCAATTCATCATTTTTTTACCTGTCTAGTCAATACTATCGTAGCGCCTACCTCTAATTCCTTTGGTATTGTAGGCGTGGCTCCCATTTTTTCCCCTTATTCCCTATGAAGTTGTCAACTTGTTTTTAAACCCGAAAGTATTTTTTGTTGATCTTAGCCCTGAATAAGGGTTTCTCCTTTTCCTTTGAAATCGTTTCTTCTACAAGTTATTTTTCATGGGTTTCCTCCTTCTCCGCTTCTGGGTTACTTCTTCCTCCTCATGAACCTCTTTTCACTTATTGTTCTACAATGCTTCTGATCTTAATTATTCTTGTTATTGTAGAGTCTCCATTTTTTCTTTGTTATCTGGATTTTTTGTTTCCCCTTCTTCCATTTCAAGGTTCATTACTTCTTCTTATAAAGTCCCTTTCTTGTCATTTTCTTCTTGAGTCTAGAAAACCTCAAAAGAATTTTCCAAGGTCAAGGTCGTGTTTTTGTCAAGTGTAAACTGGGGTTTGGTTCCTACCATTTTTCCTTTATTCCCACCCTTTTTTTTGTGTTTTCCATTGTTCTTCTTGACCTGTTGTCAAGTCAACCCCTCTTCCTACATGTGACTTCTTGCAATCTCTTTCAAAATGGCTACATTCATGGAAAAATATGCATTTGAAGTGTAATTTCTCATTGTCAAGAGTTTTAAAATCAATCCATTCTCTCTACGTGTGATTTATTTCATGAGGAAATCCTTTCTCCAGATCTACTTCAACATATTTTTTCACATGAAAATTGAAGTCCTTTGAGTTCAAGTTTGTTCAAATATTTCCCCAACCCATTTATGATTGCATGTAGAAAATCATCACTTCAACATGAAATCGGAAGTCAAGGAAGCTTGACCCAAACAAGAACCACATCTGAAATGTCTTCATCTAGATAAAAGTCCAATGACTATTTGTTTAGGTACATACCTCTCACCCCCAAAAAATATGGTCCATTCCAAAAAATCACATCTTTATCTTCTTTAAATTCAAATAGGAAGGACAAAAACTCATTCCCACAAGCATACATTCCAATATTTACTTTTATCAATGGCTTCCAAGTTTTCTCCAACCATAAATCCACGGATCTTGGAGATGACCACATTCCTGTGAACTTCCCCACTAAAGCCCGATCTAAAAATTCTAAGGTAGTTCTTCAAAATCCTGATGGAAAGGCCATTGATGGGATAGTCTCTGCCCTGTTCACAAATTTTATTTGTGCTTCTTTCCATATGTGTTTATTGGAGAGTGAAGCTACGAAGGTATGGAAGGCTACAACTTCATCCAACCGAGTGAGAACAACCCCTTCTATAGAAGCCATCTCAAAAACAAATCTATGGTTTTAGCTCCATGATGACGATGACCTTAATACCAAATATCCCTAAACCCAAATTAATCAAGAATAGGTGAGTGATCCACTGGCGGAGAGGGAAGATTAAATTTCTGCCAAGCAATTCCAAAAATGTAGACATGGATCTGCGGAAAACAAAATCTCAACCAACTTTGGTAGCAAAAGTTCCACAACATAAACTACACAAAGTTTTACTCGCGAGATCGAGCTCAGGATTTGCGCTCTGTAGATGTTGTTTGTGGGTTCTCTGAACAGAGGTGTAGCGACAATAGCTAGGGAAATCCTAGCGATATTAGGTGTGCATTAGTTAATTTTTTATATATACCATACACACTTAAATTATATAAATTTAGATATTTATAAACACATATAATAGAGGTATAATATTCCAATAAAATATAAGTTAAATATATAAAATAAACACATTTAAGTTAAAATATATTTTAATCTTTAAATTTTGTTGTCGTTTATTATTTTTGAATATATATGTGTGTGTGTTAATTTTTTATTTATACCATAGACACTTAGATTGTATAAATTTATATATTTATAAACAATTATGATAGAAGTGTAATATTTCAATTACTTGATGGGAATGATGAGCAAAGGGATAGGTGTTCAAGAGGGGGAATTTACTCCCCTCCCACGTGGCAAATGAATATGGAGGCATGCTAGAGAAGCCATTGTTGGCAATCAAGTTAAGAAATTTTGAGAAATAAAACAAGTTATTTGTATTGCTTGGTTTGTTGTGGGTCGTGACAGTTGGTTTCAGGGAATGGGAAGTGAGACATCTTTGGGTTTTTTCTTTCTTGGAGCGCAGGGTGGTTATCTGCCACAACCATACCCTTCACTCTGTCTTACGAGTTTAAAACCGAGCAATTATTTTTGGGTAAACATTGTTAATTTTTTCAAGGAGGATGTTCTAGTTATAATCATCTTGGACATTAGTGTGCTTTCAACAACTTTGGTCATGGGAGAATTTATGGAGACGATACGAGGGTGTCACCTAGCTGGCCAAGCTACCATCACATCAACAGTTGAGGTTTTCCCTCTCTCTTTGGAGAAGGTAAAAGCTTCTTGTTTAATTTTCATTTTGGGTCAGTGTTTGTTTGGTAGGCTCTCTGTTGCAATGTTTGGTGTGTTTTGGGGGTTGGTTGGTGTGGTTGCAGAGGTTGATGGAAACTCAATTATGGCTCACACCCCGAGTCTCATTGTTTTCCTTTGACCTTGGAGGGTCTGTGTGATGGTGGGCTCGTAGCTTACAAATCTTCATTCTTTAGGGTGGGGTCTAGCAGACCCTTGTTGGGTTTGAGGGATTGTAGGAGTTTGGGCTTGTGGTGTTCTAGGTGGTGGGATGGTACTATAAAGAGGGGTCATTGGGTAGGCTCTTACTGGTGGAATAAGGGCAACTATCTTTATGCCAGTGGGAATTTTGAAGTTTGGTAGTCTGCTTGTGGAGTTGGCTTGTCAGTTGGTGAGGTGTTTTGGGACTCTTGGGAGTTCATCCCTCCTGGCAATCGGGTCTCAAGGTTGAAATTTTTGCATGGGTTGTGTGTAGTTTCCAACTGGAGTAACATGCAACACTAATGAGGACGGCCCCAGAGAGGCACTGGTATTCGCAGTCAAGGTGTAACACATCAAGTGGGGAAGAAAGATCACAGGGAAGTGGTAGAACGACCTACCAACTCGCCTAGAGGAGTGGTTCTACCTCCACCATTTGATTCACTAGAAGCGCAAATAGACTAGGTTACAACTTTGGTGGAGTAATTGGCCAATGACCATCATGATAATTGCAATAAAGTCATTTATTTTATGAACGATCTCCAACATAATTAGTGTCATATGATGGATCGGTTGGTCTCTCTCTATCAAGGTCATAAGGGGATACAAGAGAGGTTGGACTATCTTGAAGGTAGGATGGCTCATATTGAAGCACACATCCACGAAGCATTTCATCCACCACCTTCCAATGGTCCTGATGACCTGGCTCTAGGTAATATAGTTGATTAAAGATGATTATGGGTTGTATTTTTTATCCTTCATATTTTTTGGCTAATCTAGGAAATCTGTTTATGGTCCTTAAGTTTCCTTTTGTTCTTATCTATGTTTTTTTTCCATTACCACTTGGCTAATAAGTCTGATAGGAATGAGACCTATGATGTTTTAAAATTAAGCTCCCCACGATGTAACTTTATATGAATTAATAGATATGTCAATTTACAAAAAGTTGTTTACATTATTTCTTTTATTTAAAATTATATTTATTTAAAAAAATAAAGTATAATGAATAAAATACTTTTAATGAAGTACCTTCAATCTAATGGTATTATTTTAATGAAACACAAAATAAACAATGCTCATAATTATAAATCATTTCTTCTTTGTATGAATTTCATTAAAATTAATAAAATTTAATTACCTTTACCATGTCGCAATGGAATAATGTTCTTGGATAAACAAAGTCTACATAACTGATAGTGAACTAATACGCATGTCCATCCATTACAATCATCTCCAAATACACCAATTCATCATTGTCTTTCATGGAGAAGGAGGTCATCATGCCTAATTTTCAACATAACCATCCCTGATATACATAAATGGATTTGTAGCTTTTGAATGGCATCACCATAATCAGGCAAAATAGCAAAGTTGAATACCTGTGAGTTTGCTTGGTTTCTCCCACGTTGTTGAACTAATAAACAATTTAGATTTTCATAAAACTAGGAAGTCACAATTCGTCAGTGTAGCACATGAAGCTCGATCGCTGACAACCCAAGTGGACAGAGATCTCAATGTAGAGAACTCTCCAGGTGGCATATCTTTCGACCATGTAATAAAGACGAACATCTAACAGAGAAGTAGGTAGATCTAGATTGGACAACTTAAATTGAAATCTAACCAAGAGATGGCACCAAGTGGCAGGCAGCCATCCTTTGGATCAAATAGAGGAGATTCCACTGCTATCGTCGGGCCAAGTGGTCACTACATGACCACCATAGTGGAGAAGATCTAACCGTTGTGTTGTGCCAAGTAGCGGTGATCCAATAGTGGAGATTTTGCCCCTTGTACCGAGTGGCAATTATTTGACGGCCTTAGATGTAGTAGATCGAACCATCATGATGGCGCTAAGAGAAAACAATCAATGGCACCGAGCAACACACATCCATTAGATGGTGCCACTTCGCTGACCCTGGTTGGCCCAAATCTGCCCATTAGATGGGCGACACTTGGCTGGGAGGTTATGAATTAGTAGAAAAAAAGACATGACAATGGTAAATTGAGCAGTAGTGGGTGGGAAAAGAACAGGGTGCCTTGAACATGTATTTTTCAAAATTATAGGTGGATCGATTGGCTAGATTGTGTATCTCAATTTTGAATGTTTAATTGCATGTGCAATGTATGAAATTAATCACTATAGTAAGAATTTTTTTGGGAAAAATATTGATCGAACGAATTTGATTGCCACAAAATGAATAAAATCCAACGATCCATTTTTTTAAATAAAATCATTAAAATATAATATATAATATTATATTATATATATAATATAAATTATCATATTATATATATATATATTTCCTCATTGTTAAATAAGAAATACATACAGAAACATATAAGTTGACCAATCCTTCAAGTCAAACGATAGCCCAATGGGTTAACTTAGAGGTTACTGCATGCCCAAGCACATTTATTGGTTGGGTCTTACGTTGCATGTTTAAACTGGATAGAATCTTTCAATTGGAACCAATCCTTCACTTGTATAGTTTTAGGAAAAGGGGAGTCCATAAGGTTACGGGAAAAAAGGTTAGTCAATGGAATATGTATCAATGGGAATCTAATGGAAGATTCATGGTTGCTGCCATGAAAAGTTTTTGATGAAAAAATTGATTAAAACGGGTGTTATTATTGTTTCAATTTATTTGATGAAAGAAAAAAATCTTGTTGTTAATTAGTGAATTAAGTTATTGAACTTAGTTTATTAATATTTGGAAGCACTTTATGGACTAGGATTCATGTTACTATTATAGTGATTGAAATGATAAGTAGGGTGGTGGTTATTTTGAGGAGCAATGATAAGTAGGGTGGTGGTTATTTTGAGGGGAATCTAATGTTCAAGCTTATGAACACTTTGTTTGTTATTCTCTAATGTGGTGCTATGCAACAAAACCAAAGTAGGTGTTTTCATTGGCCATGGTGTTTTCCTATTTTCAACCCCGATGAAAAGTCTATTAGTTTTGTGGAATAATTAAACTCACTAAATT
This sequence comes from Pinus taeda, assembly GCA_000404065.3. NCBI lineage: Eukaryota > Viridiplantae > Streptophyta > Pinopsida > Pinales > Pinaceae > Pinus > Pinus taeda. The sequence continues at coordinate 17,609 of APFE031611710.1, forward strand.
CAGCAAATTTAATTGCCAAAAATTGACATGACAAATTATGAAATATATGAATCATTTTGTACATGCTTTCCAATAATATACTGTATTTTTTATTCTTGGTATTTAAATTCACATATGTTTGGATTATATATATATATATGATGTTTTAGATTATATATATAATATATATTTATTATATATAAATATAATATATTGCATTTTTTTGTGCTTATAATTTATTTTCACTAGTCATAATATTATTTGTGAAGTGCTTGAGTTTTTATATTTTTTATTGTTCCATTCTTGTATATATCACATATACATTAATTTTGTTTTGATAATTAAAGTCGCTACATTCAACTAATTTTATAGCTAAAAAATCATATGACAAATTCTAAAATATATGAACAATTTTGGATATTAGATATTATTTCTTTTTATTCAACTATGTTAAGTAAGTCATTCATCTATGACCATTTCCATGAGAGGTGGTGACTAATTTCTCATGATTTTTGAATAGTCCACTTAGCACTCATTGCAACGGGTGATGCTCAAGGGGTGAAAAGGTAGGATTGAAACTAGTGAAATCATCTATGACCATTTCCATGAGAGCTTTAAGTAAGTCATTCATCTATGACCATTTCCATGAGAGGTAGTCTGACTAATTTTTCATGATTTTTGAATAGTCCACTTAGCACTCATTGCATTGAGTGATGCTCAAAGGGATGAACAAGTGGGATTGAAACTATTGTAATCATCTATGACCATTTCCATGAAAGGTAGTCTGACTAATTTCTCATGAGGGGTGAAAAGGTTGGATTGAAACTAATGAAATGAATCACATAACGTCAATCATCACTTCCGAGGCTTGCACCCGGTAACCAAGACTTCCTCGGAGGTTACCCATCCCAGATCATTTTTAGCTCAAACGCACTTAACGGTGGAGTTTTCCCCACAATCAAGCCCACTTAACTTGCTACCTCATTTACATATTTATCAATAATATATAATGATTCACCATATTTTTATTTTTAATATTTCAATTGACATATATTACAATAAAATTTAGATTTATAAAAATATATATATATGAAATTCCACTTAATTCTCTTCGCCAAACTTGTGTTTTTTTTTCTTTTGAATCTTATTTTATCATATTCAAATTCAAACATAAACCCGAACCCAACCTAAATCAACTGAGTTAATATGTTACTATTTACCTAATTTTTTCAATTTCAGTCACCAGTCATAAATATGTTACTATTTACCTACTTTATGTCTTACAATTTTTTCAATTTTAGTCACCAGTCATAGTATTATTGGGAAGTCTGGGCTCTTTAATATGTTACTATTTACCTACTTTATGTCTTACAATTTTTTCAATTTCAGTCACCAGTCATAGTATTATTGGGAAGTGTTGACTCTTTTTCTTTATTACCTTTTTGGTTTATTTATAATTACGATGCCAAAGAAGAATGAGTCCCATAACCATTTTAGCCTCACCCAGTATGAAAACATCAGAGAAATAAAAAAAAATGTGTTTTTCTTCAAATCATAAAGCCATGTAATACCAGACAAGTGATGCCAACAGCAAAGTTAACGCTAAGGAACCCCAACTCGCTGTGGAACTTTGTGTTTATCTTTCTTACATAAGGTTTCTCAAGGTCTGAAACAGGGTCTGTGTGGCACTGTCGAGGGGCAAGATGGGCTGTACATCTTTGGCAATGCAGAACTCCTAAGCTCTCAAAGCAGTATGTGGGAAAGAATAATTCAAAAATTGCAAAGTTCTGGTTCCATTGGCCCTGCAATAACGCTGGCCTACTAAATGGGGCCTTGCTTGTCCAAGGACTTGTTTTTTAAAGTTTTTTTGCGGGCTTGTCAAGTTTAATTTTTCTAAAATTTGAGAATAATTTTTTGAAATCTCAATTTTCATTGGTAACTCCCGCGCCATCCCGGCATGGTAGAGATTTTTCAAAATATTGAATCTATATATACATTTAAAAAACAATTTAAATAACAAAAAAATCAAAATTTTATACCAACCTTAAAATCTAAAAAATCCCAGTAACCCTACATTATTTCCCCCAAACCTTGTTCATATAAAATTCCAGACCGCATAATTCTTCATTGCTCCACTGGCGTCATCAATGTATGAAGGCATGCAATTTCTCTACAGATTTTCCTCCGTGCAAAGTGCCCGTGTGCACCGCATAATTCTTCTTTTTTTTCAGAAGAAAATCTTAATGTTTATATTCAGGAAAATATATGGCAGCTTCAGAAGAAGCGATTACATAAAGGATTTTTGCATGAAAAAGCCTAGCCCATATGGAGAAACGAGTGCCCGAGGTCTGATAAAAACCCCGAGACAGCATAAACATCAGACATACATACTTTGTAACATGATACAAAAAGATAAGGCTCCAACATACTTGTGCTGTCTTTAACAGGCAAAGACCGGATTCGGACCCAAAGAAACATGAGACGATTGGAAAGGACCCACTTTCTAGCACTGCTCCAGGCAAAGAAACGGAGCATATACAGGCGAAAAGAACAGAAAGCTTGCGCTGTCAATCAGGCAAGACCGGATTCGGACCACAAGACAGCGGAATTGACCAAGAAACATGAGACATTTGAAAAGGACTCCACTTTCTTGCACTGCTGCAGGCAAAGAAACGGACCATATACAGGCAGAATGAACAGATAAACATTCCACTTATCAGCATGATCCAAACGAAAGAATGCTCGACAAATACAGAAAAAAGACAGCAAACAACCAGATGCCATTCCTGACAGAGGAGCTGGGCTGCAAGAGATTCATGGAGCTGTTGGCTCAGAGAGACTGAGAGGCTTTGACAATGCTTAGAAGAGCAGACACCGGCCTTCTGGCATCTTGGAAGATGAAAGAATTTCTCCACTTCCAAATAAGCCAGCAAGAGAGAGTAAAGAGGGATCGCCGCGTGTCTGACTGTCCACTCCACCACCTGATTGCTTCCTGAACAGTAGAAAAAGAAAGATGAGGAAAACCATAGGAGATGGAGAGATCATACCATATGAACGAGGAAATAGGGCAATTGAAGAACAGATGAAGATTCGTTTCAGAGTCCATGAGGCACAAGGAGCAGCGCCCCGGACCCGACCATCCCCTCTGCTGAAGCACTTCCCAAGTAAGATTTTTGTTGCAGAAAACAAGCCATAGAAAAAGGACCATTTTGAGAGGGCAGGAGACTTTCCAAAGGGTCATCGGGAAGATCATGGGGGGGGAGATAGGGGAGGGAGAGATAGCAGCATATATGTTTTTGACTGAGATGGGGAGGGGTTTGGAAGGGAGGACCCATACCAACGCATCCAAAGGAGCAGCACAGTG
>APFE031611735.1:774-13518 GCA_000404065.3 Pinus taeda
CCGCCCAACCTAACATAGGGTCCAAAACCAAAAAATTTCGGGGCGCTACCCCGGACCCCATAAAGTGGGGTTACGGGTACCCCTCAAACCCCTGTTAACTATGTGGAAAGAATATAACACAACCCAACATGCTGAATTGCGATTAAAGGCGCAGTCTTCCACGCCTCTGGAAGTTCGAGAATAGTGTGTGGACGCTATCCAAAAAGGGATGGAGGAAATAAGATAGGCAGTGCAAACTTATACGGGTATGTTGGAATAATCCTTCGCGGTTCTCACTTCCTGACAGGAGGACCCCACCACACAATTCCTGGAAACAGAGGGGAGGGAGCTTCAAGTATAGTATGACAATGTGCGTGGAACAGTTTAGATGGTTGTCCTGACCCAGCGGCTAGCTAAGCTACAACAGACGAAAGCATTGAAGGAACAGGTGGATGTCGCACGACAGAAGGAGGCAGTACTTAAAGCGTGTGTCTAGCCTTGGATTGATGAGGCTTTCCACATCACTACCGATATCGAATGGAAGCTCGCACAAATGAAGGTGATGCATGTTTTAAGACATGGATTTGCCCCTAAAAGTGAGCATTCGGCAGAAAGAGTAGAGTAGATCCAGCAGATGGTAGAACAATGCATTGCGGACCTTGACGCAACACAGACATAGCTGGAGGGGCTTCGTACAAAGATTGCTGCACCAACAGTGACTCGGGATGAGTCACGATGATTGTGTTGGGGGCCTGTTAGGAAGCATATCCCCCCATAGCATGTTTTTGGGATTAAGCCTGAGTTTTGGTCAATGTAATGTAAAGATTCTACGAAATGCGAGTGTGGAGCACAAGAGTCTAGGGTTGTCTGCCCAAAATAATGTAATTTAACGTAAAGCGTGTCGCCCTACCCATGGTCCGCGGACCATGGGGTTGTATAAATAGAGCAAGGCTCTAAGTGTAAAGACAGTTTTTTCTGAGTTTTTGAGAAGAAATAGATAGATGTGAAGGCATGTTTAGATGATAGAAGTGAATCCAAAGTGTATTGTGTCGTAGTAGTAGGTAGAGGGTCTACAGCTAAGTGCGCGGACCCCTGCAGCTGAGTGCACAGGGAGGAGTCAGGTCTGCAACTAAACTTGAGTATTAATAAAGATAAGATTGATTCAGAATATTGTGTGTCTGTTTGTAGATCTATATTTCTATGTTCTAGTTATCTTTATGCACTTATATTGTTTTTGACTATGTGCACTTATCTGAAAGTTGAATAAGTAATAAGAATATTGGGGCCTCACATACTAAGTTAAGCGCTAATATAATAACACAGTAAGGATCGGATCGGAAGAATACTATATTCTCAAAGGTGCACAAAGGGTGCAAAGAATAGAAAGTTGCGCAGAGCAGCATAGCGCGTAGATTAGATCACAAACCTCTAGAACCCTCATCAGGACATCCCTAGGGTGTGAAACCTGGTTCCAACACCCTCCCATACTACTTTGGGTGAGACCTCAGTCCGCGCTCCACAGACTGTTGCCGAAAGGGCTAGTAGTACCAGGATTTTCTTGGTTAAACTCACTGCTAAACCTGGGTCAGCCCCACGTAGCCAACATTACACCTCCGATCCCTTGGAGGAATTTCTTCCAGTGTTCACCACTGTATGTTTGTTCCATTGTGCATGTGTTGATAGAATGAGTTCTCTTTTATTCACTGCATATGCAAGCTCCCTTCCTTCTTTGCCTTCCGCCCACTTCTTTTCATGCCTCGTAATAGACTAAGCCTCTATCTTTTCCCAAGGCTCCACAAATTCAACCTCCTTTGACAATGAAACCCATTCCTATGCTTTAATTTTTATCCTTTGTTACTTGTTGTTAGGGCCACAAGACATATGTTCATGTCCTTATCGTTTTAGTTAAATTTAATGCACAACCAACTCATTTACGCTTCTCGGCCAACCTATGGTTAATTTATTTAAATCAACCAATTCCTCAAGCAACTGGAATCCATGTCCCTTTCTCTCGGTTGTTTTAAATAATTACAATTATTCACAATGAGGGAATATTAACCAGGGGCTATCACAAGGCTCCCCCTCGATCTCCAATGTCTTGACTTCCAACACCTTGATCCAGGGAAATAATATAAATAGTAATTAAGTAAAAAAAAAAATGAATTAAAATGAATGATTTTTCTTTATAATTTTAAGAAAAATATAAAATTAATAATATAAAGTTCACATAATTATTATATTTCAATTTGATTTCCTTAATATGAGTATTTTTAAATTTGGTGAGCTGGATTTAATGATTAGTGTTTTACACTTAGCATAAAATGTTTTCAATTCAATTTTCAACTTATTTCAAAGGCCATTATAGCAAAATTTTCCTAACTATGTAGAATTTTTTTAAATAACTTATTTTGACTAGATTCAATAGTAATCATAATGTGAATGATATAAACTCTAATGATCATGATTTCAAGTATATTTTTTTTAGAGGCTTATAATAACATTCCATCTAGAGAAGATCACGTTTACAATGTAGAAAAACAGGACCAATATGAGAATTAGGAAGTTGATAAACCCCAAGATTATGTCTAGTCCAATATACGTGAGACCCTTATTTTGGTATAGATATTCCATGCCTCATGCAAGAAATAGTGAATGTAATTGCACAAATGATGTGATTCTTGTTATTTGATTAACTTCATTGTTCCTCTAATTTTGGAGTAGTTGGAAGTTCTTCGTGATTCTTGTTATTTAATTAACTTCAATGTTCCTCTCTTTTTATTTGATTAACTTCACCGTTCCTCTATTTTTTGAGTAAATGGAAGTTCTTCATGGTAGTATTATTGCTATATTTCACTTTGAGGTTGTATTTCCAGTAATAAATAATCCAGATAAAAGTGGTAAAGAAAATATCAATATCTCTTGAGCTTGACAAAAACGATGGTCAAGAATAACACATATAGGAATTTTGCCGTGAATGTCATCAAAACTGAAACAAGGATATGCAATCAAGTATGGTAACAAACCTTGACAAACACAATTGTGGATGTTTGTAGTGTTCCCTTGAGGAGAATTTTTTTTGTTTATTTGTTTGTTTTTCAAACATGTAAAATGAGTATATATTCCAATTTAATGAATATATTTTCTTATTATTATACATGGCTTTACACATTATCAAGAAATTTATGATGTTTTGTAATTTAGTAAAGTATTCATCGAGACTAATTACAAAGTTTTATAATTCAGTGAAAGATTAGATAATAAATTATTATATTATATTATATATATATTATTTATATATATATTTATATATATATATATATTTTTTATATATATTATATTATTATATATAATTGATTAAATAACCTTAAATTTTCATACGTAATCATATTATTACCTGTTTTATACAACTTCTAATAATAATATAATAATTAATTTTATCATAGCCAAGTAACCAAATTGGTTGTATGATACCTGTGTTTTGGGGAAAGGGACACTCGTATACACATATTTGACTGCTAAGTCTATGGAGGGTGAATAGTTTATCCCCCTCTGGATGGACTTGTCGGCATATTAAGAGGGAAGGCCACATGTTCTTACCATTAAGCCCAATCAAGTTGCACAAGAATCGGGGGAGGGAGGGATGTTGGCTCTTAATTTTTTACTTAATCAATAATGGTGATGGGACTTATTGGTAAGGAATTGATATATCCAATGAATATGAAAAATTCTTCTGGATAAAATTGGTTGTGGAAGTGGTAGCGATAATATTCTTGGAAGAATAGAACTATTGAGTTTTTCGAACCCGCGAGAGCCGAGCCTGCATGCGCAGCCACTCACCACGAGTCCTGAGCCTGCGTAGGAGCCCATGAGAAGACATGTCTGGAGCCTGCGTGGGTCCTCACGGAGGGTTTGTCTTTGCGCTTGCGGGGATCCATTGAGGGACCTGCTCCCGGCTGCGGCCGCCCTGGCTGGTGCTTTTGAATCTCCATGGAGGAGCCTTCTCCTCCTCCTCCCTCTGCAGCAGAGGCATTCAAATCCCTTCTAGCCTCCTTGCCCAAGAAGAAATGCACAGAAGCAGCGAAGTTTGTGAAAAGGTTGGAAGATATCCCGGAGATCGCTCTCCCGCCAGATGGGCCGATCCAAGTAGCTCTCTCACTGGCAGATCGGGCCCCGGTAGGTCAGTTTACAGGACTCTGGCCCTCCCCGAAGACGACCGAGAATTGGGTTTCCAGGAACTGGGCACCTCTGATCCAAAATAAGGTAACCTCTTACTTCCTCGGGAGAGGTTATTTCTTGTTCGAATTTTCTACAAAAGAAGACAAAGACCTAATTTTCAGGAATGGCCCCTACTTCATGGGACCCCAAGGACTGTACCTAAACAAATGGACACAGACTTCAATCCGGCGGTGGACGTGCCAACAGCGGTCCCGATGTGGGTGAGGCTCCCCAACCTACCAATTCATTGCTGGAACTCAGATTCGTTGAAGCATATCGACAACACTCTTGGAAAATTCATAGACAAGGCTAACAACAAGGACCAATATGACTGTGCCATAATCTGTGTAGAGGTAGATCTGGAGGTCGGACTGCCAAAATCCGTCAAAATAGTGGTGGGTCCTTGGACTCATATACAGAAACTGGATTATGAACAGCTACCCTTCAAATGCCGGAAGTGCCATGTCTACGGGCACTTCGCCGGGGACTTCCCGTCCAAAGGGGTGGAAGAAAAAGGAAAGGAAGATGGATGGAACCAAGAAAAGAGATCCAAAACCTCTCATAGGAAGAACACAAATGGCAGTGCCAAAAACCTTCAAGAGGGCATTGCTCAAAAATCAGCCAGGGAAAGCCAAGGAAATAAACTTGAAATTCTTGGATCTGAAATCATGATCACATAGGAAACAGAAGTGCCAAAGGAGATCTTTGCCCCAAAAGCTTCCCCCTCCATAAAAAGGACACCAGAGAGAGCCAAAGAGAAGGTCTCAGAAGAAGAAGCGGAAACCCAAGAGTCCGAAGAATCAGAGGAAGAAGTGGAAATCGGGGAATCCCAGTCCTCACCCAGAAGATCTACACGAGGGCGCAAATCTGCAAAAGAGGAAAGAGAACAAGAAACCTACAAGGACAAACTCCAGGGAAGCCAACCAACGCTAGATAAGCTCCTATCTAAAACCCCGAAGGTGACTAGGATTCAATCACAGGGCTCCAAGGGATCTCTACAAGGCATAAATAAATAATGAAGTTTGTCTCCTAGAATTGTAGGGGGATGGGTACCGTATCAAAGGAAGAAGAAATTCATATCTTAATAAGATTGGAATCTCTAGATATCCTCCTCATCCAGGAGACCAAGTTGGAAGACTCAGCCTTCCTCCAAGCAAGCAAAAAATTTTGGAAAAGAATGGAGCGCATGCAATGTCTGCCCGGGGAGCGTCGGGAGGACTTGGGGTGCTCTGGAACTCAAACAAGTTCTCACTAATCTCTGAATCCCTAAATACCCATTGGATCTTTTTAAAATTGCAGCATTTAGAAACAAAGGAGAATATTTGTATATTCAATGTGTATGCTCCTAACAATGCAGGTGAGAAAAAGAATTGTTGGGACTCCATCAAAAGCCTAGCAGATCTAGAAAACTTGGAAAATATTATCATTACCGGAGATCTAAATCTCACACTTCGAGCCTCAGAAAAAAGAGGAGGTAGCATAGTCAGGGATCCGGGAAGAGAATGGGCCGAAGATCTCATGCAAGAATGGGACCTGCTAGATATAAAACCAGTCACAGGCACGTTCACCTGGTCAAACAAGAGAGTGGGGCCGAGATACATAGCAGCAAGACTCGTTCATTTTCTTGTCCAAAGCTCCTTCCTTCTCTTGGGGCTGGAGGCTAGAATGTGCATTCTCCAAAGCAGTGTCTTAGACCATAAGCCTATCAGTCTAGAACTCATTCCTTCTAAGGATCTAGGGCCTATACCTTTCAAGTTGAGCTCCCTATGGATCAAAGAGACAGATTTCTTGCAAAAGATTAGAGAATGTTGGAAAGAGTTGGTCAAGGGATCTCCATTCTTTTTATGGGAGGAAAAACATCGCAGGGTTAAAAAGATGCTGAAGGGCTGGGTAAAGACCTTGCCTAATCCTGCAGTGGACAGAAAAAAAATTCAAAAAGAATTGGAAATTCAACACCTTCATCTAGAAGTTGTCGAAATCACCAAAGAAGAGCTAGATAAGGAATACCAACTGCAACAAAAATTCCATAGGGCATGCCTGGCAGAAGAGGAATTTTGGAGGCTCAAGTCAAGGAGTCTATGGCTGAAGGCTGGAGACCGGAATTCCTCCTCTTTCCATAAGAAAGCCCAAGCTAGAAAATGTCGTAACAGTATTTCAGAAATTAAAAATGAGGAGAGCACCATAAAAGACTTCATCAGCATTAAGAAGGTTGCATCAAATCACTTTGAAAAATTGTACACTGAAGCTAGGGGGACCACCCAAAATGGAAAAATGTTAGACGATGTCCCCAAGCTCATCACTGCAAAAATGAATCAGATTCTAGAAAATAAATTTTCTACAATTGAAGTCAAAGAAGTGCTCTTTGCAATGGAACCCGACAAAGCTCTGGGTCCCGATGGATTCACACCCAGGTTTCTTCAAACATGCTGGTAGATAGTGGAGAAGGACTTTATGAAAATGATTCGAAAATCCCAAGAATGCGAGAAAATTGGGGGCTGCACAAACTCAGCTTTCCTCGCCCTTATTCCCAAAGAAAAAGGCACTAACTCCTTTAATAGATTCCGCCCAATATCCTTATGCAACATTGGATACAAAGTTATCACTAAATTCATAGCAAACAGATTGAAGAAAATCCTCCCTCAAGTCATCCCGAAGAATCAAGGTAGCTTTATACAAGGCAGGCAGTTGGTAGACAACTTCATCTTGGTCCAAGAGGTGATCCACTCGAGTCAGCGCCATAAAGAATAAGGTATGGTCATTAAACTCGACCTAGCTAATGCATTTGATCGTGTTAGACATAAATTTATGTTTGATGTAATGCATAAACTGGGATTTGGACAAAATTTCATCAAATGGATAAAAGCTTGTATCTCCGAACCCTGGATTGCCCCTCTTGTGAATGGCAGGGTTGCAGATTTATTTAAAGCATCTAGAGGGCTGAGGCAGGGGTGCCCCCTGTCACCTCTCCTCTTTGTGTTGCAAGCCTCAGTCCTTAGTTTTCACTTAAACAAGAAACTGCAAGACCAAGAGATAACTGGATTATGTATAGCAAGAGGGACCAAAAGCATCAACCATGCACTCTTTGAAGATGATACTCTGCTCCTTGGGGCTACTTCTCAATTGATGGCAAGGAAATTCAAAGAGGTTTTGGAAGACTACTGCCAAGCTTCGGGCAGTGAATTAAACAGGGGTAAGTGCCATACTTATTGCTGGAATGTTTCAGTAGGTGCTGCTAGCGCCATAGCCAGATGTCTGGGCTTTGCAGCTTCAGCATCTTGGACTTCCTTCAAATACCTCAGGCTACCTCTCTCCCACAAGAGAGCTACAAGCAAGGATTGGCTCCCACAGATTGAAAAAATCAAAGCCAAAATGCAGGCCTGAGGGACATCTTGGCTCAACTTGGCCGGGAAATCAGTGCTAATTAAATCAGTGTTGAGCAGCTTGCCTCTCTTCAACTTTTCTGTTCTTTTGGCACCAAGGGGAATCATTAAAAACATAGAGGAGCTAATCAGAAAATTCCTTTGGAAAGGAGGCAAGAATAATGAGAAAAGGCTCTCCTTAGTAAACTGGGAAATTGTCTCAAGGCCGCTACAGGAAGGAGGACTAAATTTTAAAGATCTAAACATTCAGAATTTAGCAATGGGAGCAAAAATGATCTGGAAGATTATAGCACCAAAGCCTGGTTGGGTTCAGTTGGTGCTGTGGAAGAAATACTTCAGAGGCCAGAGACTCAAGTGTCTGGAACAACAAAAAGAACATCTTAGATCCCCTCTCAACAATCTTATCTCCAAAGTCGAGCCACTTATAAGAGATAACACCTATTGGATACCCGGGAATGGTAAACTTATCAGAATTTGGGAGGATAATATTATGAACAGACCTCCACTTGCAAATTTGAGTCTAAGGAGAGAGCTGAAGACGTGGATGGACGAAGCCAACATAAAATCGCTATGGGATATTTCAATTTGGCACGGTGATAGTTGGGCAGGTTGGAGAACGCCCAATATCCCAGCTGCGTGGTTGCCTAAATACGTCAAGCTGCTTCAGTTACTCCATGGAGCTGCCCCTACACAGGCAAAAAAGAAGGACTTGAGAGGATGGGGAGAAAAGCAGTTCGGTTATGGCTATGCCAAAATCAGGGAGAGACCCCATGTTCTCCCCAATCCGGCGCCTTGGAACAGCATCTGGAATTTCTCCATTATTCCAAAGATTGATTTCTTCGGCTGGCTACTATGCCATCAAAAAATCCTAACAGAAGATAGGCTGCAGAAAAGGGGTTTCATCAGACCATCAAGATGCGCTCTGTACAAAGAAAATTCTGAATCTGCTGTCCATATTTCTCTGAATTGCAAATTTACAGTCCAAGTCTGGCAGGAGCTCCTTGGTATGTGGAAATCAATGCCCACCCTCCCTCACGTTGTTCCAAATTTGTTTGATGGGTGGTTGGCAAGATACCCAGACCCAAGTCCAAAAAACAAGATTGTCAAACTTGCTTGGACTACCCTGCCCAAATTTATCAGTTGGCAAACCTGGTTGGAGAGAAACAGAAGGATCTTCAGAGATAAGGAACAGAACTACAAGGTAGTCACAAATACAGTTAAAGGATAGCTAAATGAGTGGTTGAGTGATAAAAAGGATGACACAAATCTAAGCCAAGATGACATTGAGTTCGGAGCCGCTCTCAATCTAAGCTTCCAAAAGTCGACTATTCCTCTCATATGCCTTAAAGACTGGCAAATAAGGAAAAACAGAGAATATTTTCAAGCTTGGTTATCCAATCAAGTTCTTCCCTCCCTGTTCTTTGACGGGGCAGCTAAGGGAAATCTAGGAAGAGCTAGTGCAGGAGGCATAATTATAAATCCTAAAGATTCTTCCACCCACAGGTTTGCATGGGGTCTAGGCCACACCACTAGCATCCAAGCTGAAGTCATGGTGCTGTTCCAAGGGATCAAAACGCTTAAGGCACTGGGGCTCACAGAAGCAACTATATTGGGAGATTCACAAGTCATTATCAACGCTATGGTGACCAAAACAAATCTGGTAGATCTTAGGCTGGCTAGGACAATCTCAAGAATTAAAGGCATGATAAAATCCCTGAAGCTAGAATTCTTCCATGTCCTGAGAACCAACAACAAAGAAGCAGATGTAGAAGCAAATAAGGCAGCCCGGTTAGATGTTGGAACTATACTCAGAGACAGTGAAGCCTCATGGGACCCAATCCCTTAAAAATTCGCTATGTTCTACCGTCTTTTGCTAAAGCAGTTCGTTTGTATACATAAGATTGGGAAATCAGCTGGAAAAGGCCAAGTAAAAAATTGTAAAAAAATGAGATTCACAAGTGAGTGTGCCATGCTCAGCTGGTTGGAGAGATTCCAAGAAACTAGTCTCATCTTTTGTAACCGAATCTATGGCATTTTGCCATTTAGTCAATGAAAACTCCATACCTGTTTCTGTTAAAAAAAAGAAGATAATGTTCTTGGAAGAGAATTCTATGCTATTGGTACAAGCTTTTCCCTTGACTTAATGATGTTGGGATGAGGGAATGATTCCATCTACATTTGTATAACCTATTGATGATAATTTATTTCATTACATGTCAAGAATCATATACTATGGAGTATGTATTCACTCTAGTTAGTGATAATCTAGTAATTGATTATTTATGTGACTGCATAGACATGTGGACCAAAACCAAATGAATCACCTAAAAACTTTGGGAGAATCTTGAGAGTTTTTTTGGAGCAAGCTTATTTGAGTATCCAAAGATATTATAAATATCTAATGCGGAAAATGATACACACAAATCTCAAGGAGCCATTTTTCACCCATGTAATCTTCAACCATGAAAATTCATATTTGACAATAAATGTAATTTGTACCTTTTCACACTAGAGTCACCAAGGTGAGTTTTTAATGCCTTCACAATGATGCTTATCTCATCTCACAAGTATTGAGTCTTCAAAATATTCAAAGAACAAGGTTTTCATTCTTCCAATGGAGTCACCTACAAGAGATCATTTATGCTTTCGCTTGGGTATGAATAGAAAGGATGGCTCAAGCACTCTTGTAGTTTGAAGAGTATACCTTCTCTCAAAATTCTCAGTAAAAGTCTTCTTAGACATTATGGCCCTAGATTGTTGAAACATGTTGATACATATCAGGAAGGATTAGTAGTCCTATGGGAGGAGGGTCTTCTTGGTCTCTTTGCAGGTCATAATGACATTGTTTTGGATAAAGAAGAAGCATTAGAAGACAGAGATCCTCTTGACCTCCTTCAAGATAATGTTGCTCGAGATTAAGAAGAAAATTCAAAAGGTGAGGTGACAATTTCCACTTTTTAATTACATAGGGCCTCACACTTGAGCCTTAGGAATTTATCTTGATAAGTGCGAGATTTTACTAGAACATATTTATAATCAGTTAAATAAATAGAAGAATAGGTGATATTAATTAGAAAAAGGGACGAAGGAAGTTAATTATTGTTAAAAGAACTATGTGGACTTGCATGGAATACCATGGGAATTCAACATGTAAGAGACAATTTTCAACAACATAAAAGATTAATTAAATAGGAAAAGTAGTAAATTAGCACCTATATATGGTGTTTGTTTTGATAATTATATTAAAAGAATTAGCCATTATTCAAATTGATTAGATTTACCATCTACACTGGCTAGTATTTATAATGTCTAAATCACATTTTTATTTTGGGAGAATATCTACAAGATATTTTACATGTTTTGGACTTATGTGATGTGAAGGTACAAGACCCTATAATGTTTGGAAATAATCTAGGTATGGACAAGTGACTCTTTCCTCACAGAATCCCACCATAAGATAGCCTAAGGTTTAGCAAGACCAATATAACATAGAGGATACTACTTCAAATGATTCCCAGTTTTTTAAAACATTAATTAGACTTGATTAATTAAGTTTGAGGAAAAGGATTGTTTGATGGGGGCCAAAGATGTCACAACCATTTTTAGATGTCAAATTCTTATTTACTTTTAGTGGTGCTAGTATTAGTATGAACGCAATTATATTAACATGTTTTTTTATTGTGTCTTAACAATTAAAAAATGTTGTGTGATTGTGTAGGAAACACTCATATAGGGGACCAAGGAAACCAAATGTGTGTAGGTGACACTTTGCTCTTGAATTGACCATGAAACTGCAAATCATACATGAATTGATCCTTATGATTTTAGAGATTAAGGTTTTGAAGTGTTCTTGCATAGTGTGCCTAAATGTCTTGTGAGTAAATTGAGTTTATGCACCCTTCCATTTTGGATGATTATGCTTGTGCATCATGGTATGGGAATGTGTTAGGCCCTTTTCATGGGAAATTTGGGGTTTTAGGGTTGGGTTGAATTTTACTTGTAAGAGCACTCCCACATGGAATTGAAATGTTTAAAATGACTACATTTTTAATATGCTTCCATAATATCATTGTTAAGAGAATCCATCACATATCAAGAGGTGGGATGCCACTTATACTATGAAAACCACATAACCACTTAGCACAACTTAAAGACCACTAGTGGGATTAATGATCCTTTTGTGAGTAACGCATTGACAAGGTTATTATGAAGATCAAACCAGTTGGTGGTGGCTATAAGGACATCCTAGACTAGTGATTCAACAAGCATCCTCTTTTTATGTATGATATGTTTACACATGAGTTAGAGGCTAGAGTTCATATGTGTTTAGTATTATTGCATAATGGTAGGGGTAAGGAATTGAAAGATAAGGTTGGTTGAGAGTGTTAATGGGGACATGGATTATAAGTTATATGGAGTAAAACTATAAGAGTTAACATATGCATTTTAGTACTTAGGTGTTTAGAGGGTTAGGGATTAGGAATTGTAAGAGATATCATAAATTATAGATATTATGGGATATAACATTTATTATTTAAATATTTTTGTGTCTAAACATATCTATTTTTCTAAACTCAATTCTATCTTTGGTTTAGAGCACAAATCTCGTTCCAAACAACTTAAAAGATTTATTTAGTTCTCAAATGAAAATCTTCCCATAATTTGTTTTTTTTTATAAATATATATTATTTTTTGACAATATTATTTAAGTAACTAAAAAAAATTATTAGAAAAAACTTCAATACCAATGTTTTCAAATTGAGAAAGATAAATCTATCATATATATTAAAAAAACAAAACAAAACTTGCTTTAGAACTCACACTCAATTTTAACCAAATACTCTATCCATTTCATCTTCCAAATATTCTTTATCGCCGAAGAAATACCAAATATGTTGCATAGAAAAAACCCTTGTGAATTTAAAAACTTAACGAGATGAGCTTGGACAACCGAGGGGGATATTACTCATTCGGGGACGAGTGATTTTAATCACCCTTTTTCTAGGTTAATTAAGTTGTTTAAATTCTTACTCTTTGCATTATATAATATGAACCCAGGTGGATATTACTCATTTTGGGGACGAATGATTTTAATCACCCTTTTTCTACGTTCATTAAGTTGTTTAAATTCTTACTCTTTGCATTATATAATATTTTTATATGATTAAGT
>APFE031611735.1:40838-51595 GCA_000404065.3 Pinus taeda
AGACTTTGCATCCAACAAGTCATCCATGACATTTGAAGAAGGTAGAGAGAGATTTTGGCAAGAATGGAAAAGAGGATTCCATAATTGATGTGGATCAGGATGATACACATGATGAAGTGCAGCTGAAAGAAGCTCCTTTTAAATGGTTTGGAAAGATATGGTTAGATTTATTAACCAATTAAGGCCTTACATTTGTTTTTATAATTGATGCAAATCTTGACTTATTGATGCATTCCTTGTTATTTGGATGCATTTATTTTCTCTTGAAAGTATGATGCATATTGCATGAAGCAAGATGTTGGAAAAGTAGAGTTATGTTGACTCACTTAGATGCAGCAAAGATGGCAATTTTCAACTACAAATTTGCATGTATGTTGCATTCTTGAACTTGCATGTTTACGCCAGGAAGGTGTTCGAAAGTGGAGTATGTTGACTCACTTTATTGCAACAAATTTGGTCATTTCATCTCTTTAAATACTCGTACATACCAATGGGATTCTTGTACTTATGATTGTACTTCTGAGAGATTTGAGAATTTTTATACATGCATGAGAGTTTGCGTGTGTGAACAGTGGAATTTTTTATAGTTTCATTGTTCTTGAAAATGCATGAGTAATTGAATTGTGTTGGTTGATTGCTTTGTTGACATGTATGTTGTCAACTTGAGAATGCTGATCATTTGCACATGCATGAGTGATGGATTTTGTGGTCAATTGATTGTTACATGTATGTTATATCGACTTGGAAGAGTTGATTTTGTCTCCAAAGATGAAAGGGAGATGTGATGAAATGTTTCTTGAGAATGTGGAATTCTTGTTGTAAGTCGTCAAGTTGTTGTACATGCTTTTGCTTTACTTGAAATTCAGTTGTTTGAAGAAGCATGTTTTTTCGACTTGTGTTTAGTCGATGGTTTATACACCAAGATGTAAGAGTACATGGCGATGTTCACATGATGTGACATTTGTTGCTTTGAAGAAGAAAAAGGAAGAGGTCATCAATTTATATTCTTGCATGAGTGTTTTTCAAGGTTAATGGTGTTTCTTGTGACAAGATGTCACAGAACTTTGGAAGGTCCATGCTTGAGAAAGAGGCTCATGATTAGCCTTCATTCTCAAATCATGACATAAGCAACATGTTAATAATGGAGGATGATGGAATCAAGAAGCAAAAGTGGACAAAAATTGCAAAAAAAATTGCATCCATTGTAGACCATTTGATGTGTTGATGCCAAGAAGTGAAAGAGATGACGAATGCATTCTTATAGATGTGGAATTTGGAACCATGGAGGGAAAAATAGGTCATTTATTTTCTTGTTATTATTGATATTGGAACTCATTGTTATAGTTCACTCAGATGGGCTTAACTTGAAAAAGTGGTTTCCAAGGAGAACCTTGCATCGAATGCATGTCTTGCAAAGGAGGAACATGATTCTTAGTGGGAAGGCCATCAACCAGTTTTCCAAGAAGTGAGGGATTGCTTTGGTACAGTAGGGTGTTTAATTAGCAAGCAACCAACAAGCATTGGATTGGGTCAACAGAAAAATGAGAACATTGGTTGAAGTGCCAAGCCATTTGCAAGGCAAGGCATGCCAGTGAACCCAAGTGGTTGTCATGGAGATTTTTCCAATTATAATCAATTTATAGAACTTGGGAAGGAGAAGAGTATCTAGCTTTCATCATATAACCAAATTTTGTGGGTCCAAAAGCCTGTCAGTGGGAAGGAGTGATCAGAATCTGGATTAGGGGCAAAACTTTTCTCAGAAATCAAATTGCTCAAAATCGATCAAAACCTAAATGATTGCGCCCATCTCGATGATACGATCCCAATGCAACTTGTTTCACTCAAAACAGAGTTTGTATTAGAAAGATAGAGACTACGGTCTACTTTGCTAAACATACAAAATTTTGGGTACAAGTTGACTGGGATGCTGATTAGGCATACATACAACCCAACCATCAAAGGGAATATTCCAACATATGGCTCAATCGGATTTCAACAGTTGTCAGAATGTAATTGGTGAAGTGAATTTTAGGTGCACCAATGAGAGGCTGACATGTGGCAAGCCCAGAGGTTGCCATGTGCCCTATCAAAGGTTGGGTAAAATGTTGTTTTGGTAGGCTGGGGAATTAGACTCACGACCTCGCCCACACAAGCCCAACGCATTACCATTCTACCCTAGCAGTGTGTCTTAACAAACAATGGCCACACATTTTATTTAAAGACATAAACCTTGGTGGTTGGGGGAGGAGAGGGGTAGCCCCCTCCGCATGTGACCAACCTCCAAAACCGGGAGCCAACACTAGCGATAACCATGCTAATTAATGCTCTAAATGGAGATTAGTGTTAATTAGTCAAATATTATCCCCTAATTAATTGCGTATTTAGTTGGCAGAAGTTTGGCATGTCCGATAAATTCAACATTTACTCCAAAGTTTGCAGGGTTAATTGGAGTTTCTCCAATTTTGGTGGAGTTTTCCTTGGGAAAAATGAAGAGACCATAACTTCTTCATTATTCAACCAATTTTGGCTCAGAAAGAGTCATTGCTAGATGATTTGGATACTCTAAACATAATGGAATAGGTTGTAGAGGAAGAAAAGCACTTATGTATGTGATTTTTCTACGTTGAAGTTTAAGGAAGCCTAAGGCCACTAGGAGAGGAGGTCAAGCCTAGATCATCTGAAGCCCAATTGCAGAGCTTGGAGAGTCATTTTTGGGGTTTTTTGGTCTTATGAATCCAATGGAGTAGGTTTCAAATATATTGGAGCACTACAGGTGTATGTAATAAGATAATTGACCATTAATCCAAAGAGGGTCTAGCCATTGAAACAGGTCCAACGAGATGTAGCCCATGAGGGGTGAACTCCTTTATCATCTTTGTGTTATGAGTTTACTGTGTTTTATTTCTCTACAATTTACTTCTTGTATATGTGTTTTAATCAACTAATTAATCTCATAAATTGCTCATAAAAGACACTCAATACTTGACACATAATTCCTCACATTTTGGTTAATTTGAGACGATCCTAAACACATTTTTAATACTAATGAGGGAGCTTGCATAGAATTAACAAGTTTTGCCAACATTTCAGGTCAATAGAATACCATAATTATTATGTCAATTATGTCAATGGGGAAGCCACAGGGGAGTGGTGTCTTCTACTAACATATTGGTTGATTGGTTGTGATTCGTTTCACAGATAAAGTGCAACATGTAACTTGGGATGAGCTATACTTGTTACAAAGTATCCAAAGATTAAGCTCTTGGATGGTGGACGTTGTTTCCAACATGTCTACCATCCAAATGAAACCATTTATTCTTCCAAAGAGTAATCTACTCAGCCTTTGAAGTTTCATATCGAGGGACAAAGGGGGCTCATGGGACTCCAAATGGATACTCTCACCAATGATGTGCTGGGGTAGATAAACCCTTGACCCAATGTTTTAGAAAATGTACCTGCAGGCATGCAGGGAGCCAAGCATGATATTATTTATGTGATAAGTTTGTCATAAATACATCATAGAAACATCCAATCCAAGTTGTTCTTAAATAATTTGAAGCACCAAATATTCAGTTGTTATGCCCACACATGTATCTACCAAACTCAATATAGGAGGCCTTTCTTAGCTTCAAAGGTCCGATGTGAAAAAAGTATATCTTGATTGGTTACCATGGGAAATTCATCACAAAATGAGAATGAAATCCGTAGGTGTGTCACTAGCTCTATGTCTAAGAGCACATCTTTTCTATTATTTAGAAATACTATACATACATATCAATATCCAAGATCTCAACAACAATGAAACTACTAGAAATAGGTCTCTCTTTCCTCTTTGGAATAAGGGCAATCATTTTTTATTGAATGGTTCTTTTCCTTATATTGCACACATATTGCAGGACTATTTATGGTAGTAGAAAGAAACCCTTTTCCTTATTTTGGGAAACAAAGATGTGATGTAATGATGCTTTTGTTTATGATGAATATGAATGAAATGCTACCCCTGCTTCAAAATTTGTTTATTATGTTGATCGTATACACTGATGAATTTGTCTTCATTGAAATTCATTATTCCATTGTTATTTAAAATTATTTATATTAATGGATAACAATGTTTGTGTTATAATATTATGAATCATTTGACTTCTTTCTATCTCCAAAATTCCCGAAGAATCAAATAGTTTAAGCACTTAGAACTATCTGCTAGAGAAACCACCCCTTTTTGAGAAGAATGACAATGAGATATGTTAGGTAGGCCCAACAAAATAAAGATTCATGTTTACTTCAAAATATATCTCCCTCTATTGACTGGGTTAAACCTCTTCTTTTGTATATAGATAAGATATGATGATTCAATTTTCTCATATCGTATAAGTCATATCATACATTACCTTTTTACATTATGTGGGGCATATGGAGAAGCAAGAATGATAATATTTTTGACCAAGCAGTCATAGACATAAGATGAAAAGTTTTAAGGATCTCTTTATATTTCTTGGATATTGGGCTTAAGAAGGAGAAGCATACATGGAGACACGTCCAATTTAAGAAGGTATGGTCACAATATCATGTTGTCTTTTTTGATGGGGCATATTCTAACATGGTATGTGGTTGTGGGGCTTTTTTAGCCTTGCAACCTAACAATTACTTTCGTTTCAGTTGGCATAGTAGTTTAGGGACCAATAATAGAGCTAAACTTGTTTCTCTTTGGGGGGCTCTTCTATGTGAAAATTGGCTTGTAATAGAGGATTTACTTGTTTTCGATGATTCTAAGGTGATCCTGGATTGGGTAAAGAAGAGGAAAATATTTGGATCGCCTTCCCTCACTTTTTGGATGCAACAAATTAGAATTTTGATGAGGTCCTTTTAGAGACTTCCCTTTAATAATGTCTATAGAGAACAAAATCAAGTGGAAAATATCCTTTCAAAGCATGAATGCAATGTTTCACCAAGAAATCTTCTACTCAAACTTTGACAACAATTCTTTCTATAATTTGGGAGCTATTAATATTTAATGGACAATAATTGATTGCCCATACGTTTTCCTAACATGTTTTTATTTTCTTTTGAAGTGATCATGTTTAGAAAAAGCATCACGAAGAATGTTAATAGCACTCTTGCATGGTATGTTGTGAAGAAATCAGTCTCAGAGAAAAGTAAACTGATAGATGATTTAGTATTTCAGAAGAGCTTATAGAATCTATATGTTTTAGATGTTAATTTTTTTTTGCTTTTAGAGTATTTTTGAGACATTCTATGATGCACAAAGATGAAAGGATTTGAGGTATGAACCACCATAAAATTTATCTATTTGTCTTATTAATGAAAGTGTGATGGTTTTTTTCTTTTTGAAAAAAAGGATAATATATGATGATTCCAGTCTTTCACATCTTCATCTTGTTGAGCTTATGTTCAACCCTTATTCGCCCAGAAAGAGAAATCTCACCCAACAAGTGATTGCTAGGAAAAACCATGTCAATGATATATTTGCAAATCAAACCAAAAGCACAAGCACTTACAATAAAAGATAAATGTTATGTAGTAGTTAGAAGAATACTTTCCTCTTTTTGTAGTTAGGAATACTTATGTAGATTTTTAGGAAATTAAGTAAATCTTTTATTATCTTTCAATTGAATGTAGATATTTCATGAGGATGGTAAGGATGCTTAAAATCTTATTCGAATTTTTTAGTGACAACATGTGAAGGTAACTATCAGTATGCATCAATCTACATGCCTAATTCTTCCTTTGCAAGGTTGGATCCATTTCAAGATAATTAAATTTATTGTTAAATGTGGAAAATTACTTAAGAACAATATAATTATGGAGACAAACAACTTAGATAGTGTCTACAAGAAAGATGATAATGATATTGACTCAAATTTAATGCTATGTTAACTTGGTAGGTAATCTCCTTCAAATATTTTGTTATATTTCAACTATGCATTTATTTATTATTCGATAGGTATGCCATTGCATTGAAATATTTTTTGTATGTAACAATCTTCCAAGCATGCTATAATATTTTTATTCTATAACACCTTTATGTATTTTAGTGCATTATAGTGTACCAAGTAGTCCTAAACTTTGATGTTATAATTTATCTCTTTATAATTATGATGTTTCTTCTTCAAACTTAACTATAACTATAACTTGGTTCTTTATAGTTATGATGTCCTGTTGATGCCTCGAAAATCGCTGCAACAACATTGGGGAAACCACCTGGTCCGGACCTTAGTACAGCTCCTTTTCCGTTTGGGATAGTGGCTTCGACTGGGAGTAATGGGACCAGTTTCCCAGAAATAGATAAATGGGATGAGTGAATGTTTTGTAGATAACACTAGTGATAGGTGGAAGGCTAAAACTATTGACAGAAATATAAGTAAATGAAACTATCCCGGGAATCTATTGAGCTCTAAAGCGTAGCTTTTGATGCTCTATGTCTAAAAGACAAACATATAGATGATTGTATCTTTAAGACATAGATATTGAATCATTTGAGATTGCTGTGCTTAAAAAGTTAAGCACAACGATTGAAGCGAAATTACTACACTTTATACATTCATATCATCATCATATACATGATTTAAAAGTAAAGGCACATCATATAAACACCCAATAGTGGAATGAATAAGATTTGCTGTTATAGCGCATGCATACAATCAACGATAGCAAGAATAATTACATAACAATTCACATACACAGAATGACTTCAGACAAAGATAGAAATACCATTTGAGCTGCTTTCCACTCCCAGATATCAATCTCTATGTGTAGTTCTTCCCTTAACACATAAACTTCAATCAACGACAATAGTGCATAATTGTATAAAGAGATTTCTTCATTAAAGTAAGAACGACTGGTCGAGTTTCATAAAAGAATAAAGGCTGAAGCACAATAGTGCAAACTTCAGTCTGTTAAGTCTATTACAAAATTTTACGACCCTTTCTAAAGACATGAAAGGGTCTATAAATACAATACTAATCTAAATATCTATAAAATAGAAATGCTACTTAAATTGATATCAATAACTTTTGTTTCTATTTCGGCTGGCGATCTGGGGAGTTGGAGGATGATTCATTGGGTCGGCTGCTTTCCTTTGAATCTGAGCTGATTAATGGAAAGCATTGGCTCAATTTCTGGAGGTTTGTTGAGGCGCGAACTGAGATGGGCAGCATAGGTGGCGTCTTGGATGTCGGGAATCATACACTGGATGGCATCTGTTAAACATTTGAGGGCAGCTCTTTGTTCATGAGGCTTAACTAGGAAGTGCCAATATGTTTCCATGTTTAAACTATTAACTCCGGCGATTAATCTTCCTCTGCATTCTAAATCTGGATAACACGTTTGCTCTAATGCATTTGTTGTAGTAATCTTTCCCGGTGTACACTGGGAAATCATGTTTGCTATGTAGAGAGTGTCGTTAACTAGATCAACTAAATTGCTAGAAGTTAATCTACATCTGGAAGCTGCTCTCTCTGCCTTTAACACCTATGTGTGCCATTCCGTGAAAAGTATATCTTTATGAACCTCAAGTATCCTGGGAAAATTGGAGGCTTTTCCCGACTTCAAATCTTGCCATTCAAGATATGCAGTAATAGCCTCATCGGCTTGATTCAAGTCATCCCTAGCTTTCTCTACCTGCTAATTTATGGATGTAGTTAATTCACAGAGTGGCTCCGCTTGAGAGATTTGTTGACACAAGAGTTTAATTTGCGATATTAGCGCATTATTTATCAACGTTGCTTCTTTCCTGAACTCTGTTATCTACGAATCTCCTTTAATATTCTCTAGCTGCGCTGTTATTTGAGCGATATGCTCATCCTTGGTTTTCACCAATTGCTCGTTTGCTGCTTTCAACTTTTCCAAAGCCTCCGTTAATTCATTCTGTTTCTGGATCGCTACCTGATCAATCCTCTGTTTCTCTGCTTCCAATTGCTAAGCCAATTGATTATTTATTTGTTGTTGCTCCAATAACTTATCGTCTGCCTGCGCTGTACTCTATTGTTGTGCCGCTAACTGCTCCTCCGCTTGCATTACCCTCTGTTTTATCTCGGCTAATTCTGTCTGTAACGTGGAGATTTCCTGGTCTTTAGTCTTTAATAAAAGACTTACCTCCGATGCTTTGTCGATGGTTGTAGCTAAATAAGCTCCAGCGTACTGTGACAATTTGGTTAGATCATCGGAGGGATCCAGTTTCTCCTTCCACACTACATTGCCCGTGATCGTTTGCTCTGGAAAGATAGAAGGTTGATCAAGCCTTCGTCTCTTCCTCGATCGTTTTACCACTGCTCTGTGCCTTGGGCTGTAGAAGACATCCAATGGCGGAATATCTTCTATTTGTAGAATGATTTGGTCATTGGGACCTTTCAGAATTATTTCAATATCCTTAGATTTAGGTGGGCCGCTGGTTCCACTCAGAACCTGGGATGAGGTATCATCCTGCATATCGCTGGTCTTAGGAGTATCGGTACTTTTTGAGTCTTTCCTTCCACTGATAATGGTGCTGAACTGCTGCCATTCCTTTTGCAATTCAGGGTCTGTGATAGTACCCACGTTGGTATCGGTGGTGGTCTGTTTAGATTGAGACTCCTTCAGCAATTGTTCTTGTTTTTTCTTTTGTTGCTCTTCTTGTTCCTTTTGCCGTTTATCCTCCTGCTCTCTTCTTTGTTTATCCTCCTGCTCTTCCCGTTGTTTATCCTCCTGCTCTTTCCTTAACCGTTCTTCCTGTTCTATCTTCAGCTTTTCCTCTTGGTCTTTCTTCTGTTGTTCCTCCTGCTTGCTATTATGATCTTTCATTGTAGCAGGGGATTCCTTCGTCTGTTGCTGACCAGGCTCGCTTGATGATGTCATTGGGGTTAGCGATAATAAATCTAGAGGCAGAGTTTGCAACCTCTTCTCTCTAAGTTTATTAAACTCAGTTAACCCTTCATCCTTGTATCTCATCTTGGCAAGTTCTTTGGCTTGACCTATTGATTCAGCTGAAGAGAACACGTCATCGAACATATCTTCTTGATGATCAAACGTTGCCAATTTGGCATGTTCCAATGCGGCATAGGCAGTTCGCTTTGGTTCAAATGCTCTATTCGGGATTGTAGCTAGAGTTAAAGCTTGAATCTTTGTGGCTTCTTTTTCCGCATGTTTGAGATCATGCAGGGTAAAGACACCACATCTGAAGGGAAAAGTAGGCCAGCCTCTTTTCTTTTCCTTTCTGAGAGTCTGTGTAGTACTCTCAGCTGTAATCTGATATGCAATTTCCCTTGCTAGCAATTTATCAAGAACATATAACGGGAGGACATGAGGATTGGCTTGGCTACCAAAGACTCTGATATAGGTAAAATGTTCTTCTCCAAACCAACTAGCTACTGTTGGCAAATCAAAGGAGGCTAGGTAGGAGATCCTTGAAATGAGTTTATCAAAAATTGAATAATAAATGGGAACCATGAATCCATTACAAATCTGATACAAGTGGTTTTCATAGGACGACTTCCACAACTTGCGATGATAAATATGAATGGGCGAGGGGTCCTGTGCAGTCCACCTCCAACCAAGAATATGGAATTCGGAATTGAAACATAAGGTATATAGGATATATGCACTATAGTAGAATGGGGGAATTTTCCTCTCACTGACTATAGTTTTATTCCTAAAGTCACGAACAGCTACTGCTAGCTTATCCGAAAGGATAGTAGCCCAATCCA
The DNA here is from genome assembly GCA_000404065.3 of Pinus taeda. Taxonomy (NCBI): domain Eukaryota; kingdom Viridiplantae; phylum Streptophyta; class Pinopsida; order Pinales; family Pinaceae; genus Pinus; species Pinus taeda. Next base: position 50,537 of record APFE031611735.1, read on the forward strand.
TAATCATGTTGTTTATTGCCGCCTCCATAAGAGGAACCATTTCAATGGTAAAAATGGCAGAGTCGTGTAAACCCCATAATCTACACATCATTATACCCGCATAGCAATAAGGAGAAGCCAAAGAATCGACTGAGTACTTACCGGAAGATTCGTGCTTGTGTTTGTTTGGATTTTGCCTCCAATCCTTGATAGGTTCAGACTCAATCTCATTCTCGCTCGCAAACTTCTCCAAGAAGGCGCTGTTGTATATCTTCTCTAGTTCGGGCAAATGATACATTTGGCTCAAGTTTTCTGGCTTGAACGATCCAAAAATCCTTCCATCCCTTGTGCTAAAGGTTCTGTCCATGATGGGGATTTCTTCAATCGCCCATCGCACAATGTCTGTATATGGGAGAATTTGCTCCTTGGCTGCTATCCTGTGAAGGAAAGAATTAGCCAAATCCTTGAGAGTGTAGTCCGACTTTTTTAATGAATCCGCAGTAGCTTCTGCTACCGTTTCCTCTGGTTTCTCGGCCTCAATTAAGTCATAATTTCCTTGCCAAGTCACTCTGGCGAGGCCCGTGCATGTTGTGTCAGATATTAGGCCTTTCTTGCTGTTTGCTATGGCTTGTCCTGCGACTGGTGGATTGGAAGCACCTACGGTTTTCTTAGACTTCTTACCCATCATGCCCGAACTCCTGTTTATGACTGAATTCTGCACAGAGAGGCAATTTGACGTAACACAGAGAGATAGCAATAAAACTAGAAATTGATAGCGAATGAATAGATGCGCAATGATGTATTCAACTTTTTAAAATGGGTGCGGAGATAATCCATAGAAAGATTTTATGACTTGAATCCATTAAATGGCCGTATAGAACCTGCCACCTTATAAATGCCCATTATATCATTATTTAGTCGAGAGATCTCTTTAAGCATGCAATGGACATATTGGCGGCCGAGCGGGAGTGATTATGCCTTAAATATGAGTAAATTGAGCTTTCCAATCACTTTAACGACTTTCTATTGAAAACCGTGCCTTATCGCATCGCATCGGGGATTATAACAAGTCCGCCTTAA
>APFE031611735.1:67765-149448 GCA_000404065.3 Pinus taeda
TTTTGGTATGCAGTATTTGTAATGTCAGTTAAGCTATTTCCCTATGAACATGGTAAGCAGGCTTGTAATAAGACCTCTTATCTTTAATATCTTTATATTTTAGAATTACACTCTGAAAAATCATAATCTTTAATGAATGGGATGGACAATCTCTTCTTTGAGAATCAATGGATGACAGGTTAAGAGTTGAAGATGCTGATATTGAATTGACTTCTATCTTTGATATTGATAACCTTTTGAGACCAATTTGAAACAGAAAATGACTCACATTACTTTTATTCTTTTTAGGAGGATTTGATCAAACTTAATTTGTGATTTCAGAATACAATGATACCTAATTTCCCAAAAATTATCTCTTTCGGTTGAAAGTTCTACTGTTTGAAAGCAAATACTCATGATACTTCTGTGAGACAACTTTTCAAATATAGTGAAAGGTCAATGGAAGATGCCTTTAAACTTTATTTCCTACAAATCCTACAAACTATAAAATCCTATGAAAATGAAGGGAGAAGGGGTTACCTTCTCAATTGAAGAACTTTTTTAGGATGAGGCCATTTACAGGAGAGAGACTCCCTCAAACCTGCTAAATTTTGCAATAAAAAGGTTGAATGGCCTACTTTCTCACAAATCTGAAATGGTCCAAGCCACAACTTTTGGAACTTGGTGTGTTTGCCTTTGTCCTCATGGGCTTTATCCCATTTCAGAACTAAATCGCCAACTTGGAATTGTTTTGGCCCTGATGAAACTAAATCAAAAGCTGCTTTGATGATTTGCTGATGTTTGGCATGGGTATCCTTGGCCCTTTCTCTTTCTTCTTCTAGTTTTAAGATTTGATCATATCTAAGCTGAATAGAAGAGGAAGGAGCTTCTTCAATGAATTGTACTAGGGCTAAAGAAGGAAGAACAAGATTTGTAGGCAGTATTGCTTCCTTTCCATACACAAGATTAAACGGAGAGGTTCCTATAGAAGCTTTCTGTGTTATCCTATCGGCCCATAATGCAAAGACTAAGGATTTATGCCAGTTCCTATGATTTTGTTCGATTGTTCGTTTGATGATTTTGTTTAGATTCTTATTAGTGGACTCTGCCAAACCATTACCCTGAGGATAGTAATTAGCAGAATACTTTAACTTAAATCCTCTCTTGATAGAAAAATCAAACATAGAATTGCCTGAGAAATAAGAAGCATTATCAAATACAAGAGCAGTTGGAACACCAAACCTGGTAATGATGAATTGGTCTATGAATTCAATGATTGCTTCAGAATTTGCTGTCTTCAAAGGGATTGCCTCAAACCACTTAGTGAAATAGTCGATAATAGTGAGAATATACTTATGCTGCTTGGAAGAAGGTGGATTAATTTCCCCGATGATATCCAATCCCCATTGTTCAAATGGTTGTTCAATGTTGACTGGTTGCAAAGGGAAAGCCGATTTTCATTGTCTTCCACTAGCAGTTTGGCAATTGAGGCATTTCCTTGCATACTCATGGGTGTCTCTAAAAATAGTTGGCCAATAATATCCAGCACGAATAACCTTGTGAGCTGTTGTGTCAGCTCCAAAATGTCCTCCTACTGGTCCATCATGCAACTCCTGCAACACCTTTTGAGATTCAGTTTTTTCCAGGCATCTTAGCAAAATAGAATCATAATTCTTCTTAAAAAGCACATCATCAATAAGTGTAAAACTCTTTGCTTTTAACCTGATGGCTCTTTTGCTTTTGTAAGATAAATGTGGAGGAGCATAACCATTTTTTAAATAAAATACCAAATCTGCATATTGAGATTCAGAAGCAGTGATACTTATCTGAATGACTTCTTCAGTAGAACCAGTATCACTTGATTCGGGAATGTTGGAAGCTCCTGCCAATATCGTGCAAAAACCTTCTCCTCTAACAATCTTTGCTGGCCTAATCTCTAAGTCATACTCTTGAAGGGCTGTGACCCAATTTGCCCTTTTCTCACCCAGTTCTTTTTGTATTAATAGTTGCCTAACAGCTGGGAAAGGAACTATTACTTTTGTGTGGGTCTTCAGAAGGAAGGGTCTATAATGTTTGACTGCTTTAAACACAGCAAAGGCTTGTTTTTCCACATCGGAGTAATTCAATTCGGCACCCTGAAGATTTGAGCTAAAAAATGAGATGGGTGCCTCCAAATTGTGATCATTTAGTTGCGTAAGTACTGTTGCATATGAAGAATTGGATGCGATAGTATACAATGTGAAAGGATTAGAGAAATTTGGAGTAATTAAGGAGGGGGCGTTGATAATGGATTGCTTTATCAAATCAAAAGCTTCTTTTTCTACTAATCCCCACTTAAAGACTGCATTTTTCCTAATCATTGCCTGGAGGGGCAAAATAATATGAGAAAAATCTGGTACAAATCTTTTAACAAAATTAATCTGGCAAAGAAATGACTGCATTGATTTCTTATTGTGAGGGAATGGGATCTCAGAAATCTCTTTGATCCGATCAGGATCGATATAAATGCCATCCTGGGATACAATAAAACCCAGGAGTTTCCCTTGATCAAGAACAAAGAATGACTTTTTAGGGTTAAGAGAAATTCCATACCTTTTACACCTTTGAAAGATCTGGTTTAAGTCATGTAAATGATTAGACCTCTCTTTAGAAAACACAGTTATATCGTCTAAGTAGATGACCACTGTTCGATTAATCAATCCCCTAAAAGTTGTATCCATAGCTCTTTGGAAAGTCGCTCCTGCATTTATAAGTCCAAAAGGCATCTTTTGATATGCGTACGTCCCCCATTTTGTTCTAAATGTAGTTTTAAGCTGGTCATCAAGATGAACCAGGACTTGGTTGTATCCTTAAAAACTGTCTAGAAAGGACATCAATTCAAAACCTGCTACTGATTGGAGTATTTGCTCCATAGTAGGCAATGGGAAATTGTCTTTCAAGCTTGCTCTGTTGAGATTCCTGAAATCAATACAAATTCGAATGTCGCCATTCTTCTTCCTGATAGGAACCATGTTAGAAACCCAGTTGGAATGTCAGACTGGAAAGATAATCTTGGCTTTAAGGAGTTTGTTAAGCTCTGACTTAATCTGGCTTTCCAAATTTAGGTGTATTTTCCTTAACTTCTGCTGAATGGGTTTTTGATCTGGAAGCATTGGAATAGCATGCTGGATAATAGAAGTATCATAAGTCTTTAAGTCATCATATTTCCAAGCAAAAGCGTGTTTATTCTTCCTTAACAGTCTAACAAATGCTTCTTTCTCTTCTACAGAAAGTCCTAATCCTAAATTCACATTCTTGAGGAGCTTGGTCAGTACCCAAAATTTACCAATTCAAACCTTAGGTGGAGCTTTGGATCTTTGTATTAGTTACAGGTTTAAACCTGTCTTTTATATCATAAAGATTTTCAAGTTTTACCACAGGCCTTAGGAATTGCATTTCTTGAGGTGTTTCCTTTATTTGGCAGTCATGCTCATCCTTTCAATGATTTGGTTTCATAAGACTTTTTCAGAAGTTAAAAAATTGTAAAATATCATCGTCATGATTAAATACTCTCCAATTAGTGATGTTATCAGGAATTGAAGGCCTGAAAATCAACTCTACAGAAAACCTATCAGGGCTGTAGTCTTCTGAAGGTAGGAGCCTGGAGGCTACATTGGCTAGTAAGTCGGCAGCTAAATTCTGGGACCGAGGGATGGAGGAAATATTAAATGCTAAGAAATGTGAAGTAAGGTCTTGCACAAGCGATTGGTAATGCTTAAGGTCATTGGAAAGGCAATGAATTGCATTTCTAACCTGTTTAACAATAATTTCATAATCACCGAATACTTTTAGATATTGCACTTTAAGGCCGATTGCTTTATATAAACCCTGAACTAGGGCTTCATATTCGGCTATATTGTTAGTGCATTCGAATTCTAATCTGCAAGATAGCATTGTCTTTTCCCCATGTGGACTAACCAAGATGCATCCTGCTCTTGAGCCTTCACTAGACTTGGAGCCATCAAAATACAAAGACCAAAATAAAGGGGTATTAACAGTCATATTTACAGTTTTCTCATCATCATTGAAACATCTAGACTTATTTGATTGTGAAAAATTTTCAATCTGAGATGTAAAATGATTAACTGAGAAAGGGGAGGGTTGGGCAACAAAGTTGCCAAAGAATGATTCAGATGAATAATTGCCCAAAATGTTGTTGTTGAATGCTACGGGATGGTTTTCTTGTTCAAAATCGGTAACTGTATGGGTCATATGTTTTTCTCGGTCTATCTTTACTTGATTTGGCTTACCTTTATAAGGAAGCCACATGTGTGACCAATCAGTAGAAATGTACCCATGCAATTTTTCGGACCGATCTCTACTCAAAATCAAACCGTAAAACTCAGGTATATCGGCTGTTAGAATGTCAATCCTTTGTACTATTCTGGGATCAGCAGACAACCTGATAGTTATGGAATTAATTTCTCCGACAACCTGTACCTTAGTTCTGTCTAATTGAACAATATGGATGGCAGACTTCTGGGGCTCTATGTTCAATTTGGAACAAACTGAAGCTGGCATTATGTTAGAAGATGCCCCTGAGTCAATTAAACAGTTGTGCAGGTTTCTGTTATAGATTTCATAAGTCAGAAGAAATGGTGGAGTATGAGAACTTGACCTGTCCCCAATTAGGACTGAATCTGTAGCTTCAACCATACCTGGAGGGGATTGGCCTGAATCATTAGTAGCTTTTGAACTAGGAAGCGGAGTAGAAGGAACAACATTCAATTCTTTAAGAAGTAATTTTTATTGATGCTTTAGCTTGCTAAGCTCAAACATAGTTATGTTTGCCTTGGTCTTCTTCATGTCATCAACAATGTTGTATTCCATTGAATCGGATACCATTAATGTCTTGGATGTTGAAGGGGAATTAGAAGTTGAGGGCTGGTTTTGAGGGACTACTGCAGGTGATTTCTTTGGAGGTACTTTTTCCTTCGTTGTAGCAGCGCCTGCACTCCTTTTCTTTGAAGTCGCCTGGGCAGGTTCAGAAGTACTTTTACTTCTGGTGGTGACTGGGAAGGCTTCTTCTTCATTATCAGTATCAGAATTGGGGAGTATGAAATCCCACATTCCATGACACTCAGCTACTTCTTCTTCATCGTCAGTTGGTGGGGTTGCCTCTTCTTCTTCCTCCTCCTGGTCTGAATCTGCATTAGATATGACATTAGGTGGCTTTGTTTCAGTTTTCTTATAAGTCCTAAACGGTCTTTTGTTTGAATTTTCGGCTATCTGTTTCTTTATGTCAATCATTTCGTTGGACAATGTTTTCAGGACCTTTTGCAATCCCTCCATGTCATATGGATCTTTTGGGCTTTTCTTCTTGGATTCTTCTTTAAAAGAAACTTTTTTAGCTTTTCTGTCTTCCAAGGCAGCTTTCTTTTCTAAGGAATTGATGCGTTTTTCCATATCAAGTGTTTCTTTCATGTTTTCTGCTAAGGTAGGTTTCCCTGATCGGTCTACAAAAATGGCTATATTGGCAGGCAAGGCAGTGATATACCATTCGCTTCGGATTTGTTCACTTGGTTTGGAAGCTGTAGGGATTTTGTTGAGGAGTTTATTCAAGCGAGCATTAAATTCCTTGATTGGTTCCCTATGTTCTATTCTGAGGTTGGAGAGATCGTTTATTAAATTTGCCAAAGACCTATCATCTCCATACTTAGTAAGAAACTGCTCTTGGCATGTATCCCAGCTGGTAATAGAACCAGAAGGTAGAGAGAAATACCAGGATCCTACCGATCCTTGCAAAGTATAAGGGAAAATTCTAACAACAACATCTTCTTGTGTTACCCCTTTCAATTTGACCGACAACATGAAATTATTAATGTGTTCTGCGGCCAGAGTTCCATCGTCTGGATTAAATTTGGGGAGCCATTTTTCAGGAGCATCTGGTAAAGGATGCAATGGTGCAGTCATATTGACCGCACCAGGTCTGGTCCATGGATCTACCATTGTAATAGTACCAGTGGTTGATACTACTATTGGGATTCCAGATGTATGGGAAGTAGATGATATTGAGGGGTCAGCAGATTGAGATGTTGAGGCTTCTGTTCCCTGGTGGACAACAATATGTAATGGAGGAGTGGGTGGTTGACTTTGCAGATGGGGAGATGAAATGGATGATGTGGATGAAAGTTCTCCACTATCAGACCCTTCAGTATGTTTCTTGTCCCTTTTCCTTTCGGGTAAAGGGAACTCGATGGGTTCGATACCAAGTTTCCCACTTTGAAGTCTAATAAGTAGATGAGATAGATTAAACTGCGAAGTCGCACTGCTTTGTGATACTTCAGATCTTTGTGGTGAAATAGAGAAGGTCTAAAGTTTGTGGATAAGAGACTGGACTTCAGGGGATTCAAGACTCAATTGTTTTGAAGTATGATGGGTGTGAGCAGTGGTAGTTGATTCCTGTTGTTCTTGATTGCGCGTTGGAGAAACAGCATGTGATAGAGAATAACTAGGAGAATTGGAGGGAGAATTACTCTTAGAATGGCTTGCAGATTTGGGTTTCCTTGCCATTCACAATCAGTGCCCTCCTTCTAGCGCCAAAAATGTTGAAGCCTCAAAAATCGCTGCAACAACATTGGGGAAACCACCCGGTCCGGACCTTAGTAAAGCTCCTTTTCCGTTTGGGATAGTGGCTCTGACTGGGGGTAATGGGACCAGTTTCCCAGAAATAGATAAATGGGATGAGTGAATGCTTTGTAGATAACACTAGTGATAGGCAGAAGCCTGAAACTATTGACAGAAATATAAGTAAATGAAACTATCCCGGGAATCTATTGAGCTCTAAAGCGTAGCTTTTGATGCTCTATGTCTAAAAGACAAACATATAGATGACTGTATCTTCAAGACATAGATATTAAATCATTTTAGATTGTTGTGCTTAAATAGTTAAGCAGAGCGATTGAAGCGAAATTACCACACTTTATACATTCATATCATTATCATATACATGATTTAAAAGTAAAGGCACATCATATAAACACCCAATAGTGAAATGAATAAGATTTGCTGTTATAGCGCATGCATACAATCAATGATAGCAAGAATAATTACATAACAATTCACATACACAGAATGACTTCAGACAAAGATAGCAATACCATTTGAGCTGCTTGCCACTCCCAGATATCAATTGCTATGTGTAGTTCTTCCCTTAACGCATAAACATTCTTAAGTCAATGACAATAGTGCACAATTGTATAAAGAAATTTCTTCATTAAAGTAAGAACGACTGGTCGAGTTTCATAAAAGAATAAGGGTGAAGCACAATAGTGCAAACTTCAGTCTGTTAAGTCTATTACAAAATTTTACGATCCCTTCTAAAAACATGAAAGGGTCTATAAATACAATACTAATCTAAATATCTATAAAACAGAAATGCTACTTAAGCTGATATCAATAATTTTTGTTGCTATTTCGGCTGGCGATCTGGGGAGCTGGAGGATGATTCATTGGGTCGGCTGCTTTCCTTTGAATCTGAGCTGATTAATGGCAAGCATTGGCTCAATTTCCCGAGGTTTGTTGAGGCACGAACTGAGCTGGGCAGCATAGGTGGCGTCTTGGATGTCGGGAATAATACACTGGATGGCATCTGTTAAACACTTGAGGGCGGCTCTTTGTTCATGAGGCTTAACTAGGAAGTGCCAATATGTTTCCATGTTTAAACTATTAACTCCGACGATTAATATTCCTCTGCCTTCTAACTCTGGATAAAACGTTTGCTCCAATGCATTTGTTGTAGTAATCTTTCCCGGTGTACACTGGGAAATCATGTTTGCTATGTAGAGAGTGTCATTAACTAGATCAACTAAATTGCTAGAAGTTAATCTACATCTTGAAGCTGCTCTCTCTACCTTTAACACCTGTGTGTGCCATTCCGTGAAAAGTATATCTTTATGAACCTCAAGTATCCTTGGCAAATTGGAGGCTTTTCCCGACTTCGAATCTTGCCATTCAAGATATGCAATAATAGCCTCATCGGCTTGATTCAAGTCATCCCTTGCTTTCTCTACCTGCTCATTTATGGATGTAGTTAATTCGCAGAGTGGCTTCGCTTGAGAGATTTGTTGACACAAGAGTTTAATTTGCGATATTAGCGCATTGTTTATCAACGTTGCCTCTTTCCTGAACTCTGTTATCTGCGAATCTCCTTTTATTTTCTCTAGCTGCGATGTTATTTGAGCAATTTGCTCATCCTTGGTTTTCACCATTTGCTCATTCGCTACTTTCAACTTTTCCAAAGCCTTCGTTAATTCGTTCTGTTTCTGGATCGCTACCTGATCAATCCTCTGTTTCTCTGCTTCCAATTGCTGAGCCAATTGATTATTTATTTGCTATTGCACCAATAACTGCTCGTCTGCCTGCGCTGTCCTCTGTTGTTGTGCTGCTAACTGCTCCTCCGCTTGCATTACCTTCTGCTTTATCTCGACTAATTCTGTCTGTAAAGTGGAGATTTCTTGGTCTTTAGTCTTTAACAAAAGACTCACCTCCGATGCTTTGTCGATGGTTGCAGCTGAATAAGCTCCAGCGTACTGTGACAATTTAGTCAGATCATCGGAGGGATCCAATTTCTCCTTCCACACTACATTGCCCGTGACCATTTGTTCTGGAAAGATAGAAGGTTGATCAAGCCTTCATCTCTTCCTCGATCGTTTTACCACTGCTCTGTGCCTTGGGCTGTAGAAGACATCCAATGGAGGAATATCTTCTACTTGTAGAGTGATTTGGTCGCTAGGACCTTTCGAAATTACTTCAATATCCTTAGTTTTAGGTGGGTCGCTGGTTCCACTCAGAACCTGAGATGAGGTATCATCCTGCACATTGCTGGTTTTAGGAGTATCGGTACTTTGTGAGTCTTTTCCTCCACTGATAATGGTGCTGAACTGCTGCCATTCCTTTTGCAATTCGGGGTCTGTGATAGCACCCACGTTAGTATCGGTGGTGGCCTTTTTAGGCTGAGACTCCTTCAGCAATTGTTCTTGTTTCTTCTTTTCTTGCTCTTCCTGTTCCTTTTGCCGCATCTCCGCCTGATCTCTTTGCTGTTTATCCTCCTGCTCTTTGCGCTGTCTATCTTCCTGCTCTTTCTTTAAGCGCTCTTCCCGTTCTTTCTTTAAGCGCGCTTGTTGTTCTTTCTTCAGCTTCTCCTTTTGGTCTTTCTTTTGTTTCTCCTCCTGCTCGTTATTATTGGCTTTCGTTGTAGTAGGAGGTTCCTTTGTCTGTTGTTGGCTAGGCTCGCTTGATGATGCTGCTTGGGTTGGCATTAATAAATCTAGAGGCAGAGTTTGCAACCTCTGCTCTCTAAGTTTGTTAAACTCAGTTAACCCTTCATCATTGTATCACATATTGGTGAGTTCTTTGGCTTGACCTATTGATTCAGCTGAAGAGAACACATCATCGAACATATCTTCTTTATGATCAAATGTTGCTAATTTGGCATGTTCCAAAGCGGCATATGCAGTTCGCTTTGGGTCAAATGCTCTATTCGGGATTGTAGCCAGATTTAGAGCTTGAATCTTCGTGGCCTCTTTTTCCGCATGTTTAAGATCATGCAGGGTGAAGACTCCACATCTGAAGGGAAAAGTAGGCCAGCCCTTTTTCTTCTCCTTTTTGAGAGTCTGTGTGGTACTCTCAGCTGTAATCTGGTATGCAATTTCCCTTGCTAGAAATTTATCAGGAACATATAAGGGGAGGACATGAGGATTGGCTTGGCTGCCAAAGACTCTAATGTAAGTAAAATGCTCTTCACAAAACCAACTAGCCACTGCTGGCAAGTCAAAAGAGGCTAGGTAGGAGATCCTTGAAATGGGTTTATCAAAAATTGAATAATAAACAGGAACCATGAAACCATTACAAATCTGATACAAGTGGTTTTTATAGGATGACTTCCACATCTTGCGATGATAAATATGAATGGGCGAGGGGTCCTGTGCAGTCCACCTCCAACCAAGAAGAGGGAATTCGGAATTGAAACACAAGGTATCTAGGATATATGCACTATAGTAGAATGGGGGAATTTTCCTCCCAGTGACTCTAGTTTTATTCCTAAAGTCACTAACAGCTACTGCTAGCTTATCTAAAAAGATAGTAGCCCAATCCATAATCATGTTGTTCACTGCCGCCTCCATAAGAGGAACCATTTCAATGGTAAAAATGGCAGAGTTGTGTAAACCCCACAATACATCATTACACCCACATAGCAATAAGGAGAAGCTAAAGAGTCGACCGGGTACTTACCGGAGGATTCGTGCTTGTGTTTATTTGGATTTTGCCTCCAGTCCTTGATAGGTTTGGACTCAATCTCATTCTCGCTCGCAAACTTCTCCAAGAAGGTGCTATTGTATATCTTCTCCGGCTTAGGCAAATGATACATTTGCCTCAGGTCTTCTGGCTTGAATGACCCAAAAATCCTTCCATCCCTTGTGCTGAAAGTTCTGTCCATGATGGGGATTTCTTCAATCGCCCATTGCACAATGTCTGTATATGGGAGAATTTGCTCCCTTGCTGCTATCCTATGGAGGAAAGAATCAGCCAAATCCTTGAGAGTGCAGTCCGACTTTTTTAACGAATCCGCGGTAGCTTCTTCTACTGTCTGCTTTGGTTTCTCGGCCTCTATTAAGTCATAAGTTCCTTGCCAAGTTACTCTGGCGAGGCCTGCGCATGTTGTGTCGGATATTAGGCCTTTTTTGCTGTTTGCTACGGCTTGTCCTGCGACTGGTGGATTGGAAGCACCTGCGATTTTCTTTGACTTCTTACCCATCATGCCCGAACTCCTGTCTAAGACTGAATTCTACACAGAGAGGCAATTTGGCGTAACACAGAGAGATAGAGATAAAACTTACAATTGATAGAAAATGAATAGATGCGCACTGATATATTTTGCTTTTTAAAACAGGCGCGGAGACAATCTATGGACAGATCTTAGGACATGAATCCATTAAATGACCGTATAGAACCTGCTACCTTATAAATGCCCATTATATCAATATTTGGTCGAGAGATCTCTTTAAGCATGCAATGGACGTATTGGCGGCCGAGCGGGAGTGATTATGCCTTAAATAATAGTAAATTGAGCTTTCCAATCACTTTAACGGATTTCTATTGAAAACCGTGCCTTATCGCATCGCATCGGGGGCTATAACAAGTCTGGCTTAACATTGCATCGAGTATCGCCGATCGCCGATTGCGATATCGCATTGGCGAAAGGCTTATGTGCATTAAGGTTCAAACAAGGGGACCCGCCGATCGCCGATTGCGATATTGCATCGGCGAAAGGCATATGTGCAATGTGTTTAAAACAAAGGGGAACTGCCGATTGCCGATCGCCGATAGCTTATCGCATCGGGGTATTGAAATGGGGTGCTTTTGGTAGTGCATTGGGTATCGCCGATCGCCGATCACCGAATACTATATCGCATCGGCGGAAAGCCATATGCCATTTTGTTGTGTCCCTCATGTCATTGTGATATGCGATCTTGCGATCGCTTTATCGCAATGACCGAATATTTGCTTTATTTCTTTTTTAAATGGATATTGCTTTTAAAAAGGGTTTTTTATAAAGTGCTCCTTTGATTATCGGACTTTTGTTAAGTAAAAGTTTTGATATCAATTTTATTTTAAAGGGACCCATTTCACATTTTAATGTTTTTATGAATAAAAATAACATGAAATGGGGGGTTGTTTGTAAAGCACAACATGTCCTTTCTTCAACATGAAGCAAGTAAAAAGATATAACAAGGACAAATGTATGAAAACAAGTCCCTAGGGGCTTGAAGAAATGATTTATCATTACCACCTTTCTTTTAATGAATTCCAAGGGAAAGCTCACAAGAATCATTAGATTCCCTGAGTTCATTAAGGAGCTGTGCAGAGCATTCTTCCTGTGATATTGGAATTCTTCTTTTAGATCATAAATTCAATCAATCAATTTACAAACAACATCTATTGGTCATGTTGTATCATGATTTTTCTCCACTTAGCTATTAAGGAAGAGAAAGCTAATTATCATGGGAGATTTCCTTGATCATTATCACATCCAAGCACTAGCTAGATCACTCTTCAAAATCAACCATGCTTCATTATGAAACATTACACTCAAATATTTCTATGATCAAAAGGTGCCATACTCTTCGGTGCTCTATTAGTTTTATCCACAATGCAAGGTATCTCTCAAAATTGAATGTGGAGGAATTCACTATGGAGCAGATAGTCATATCAAGAGAGACCAATGTATTACTATGTAAATCTGTCCCAAAAATATTACAATTTTAAAATGTGTTCATAATATGCATTTTTTGCATGTTATTTGTGATCAAAGTTATAAAATTGATACAACGATATAGAATCATTGTTAGGCTATCTAACAACTAGCTTTAGTATTCGTTATACACCCGGAGAATAGAAAAATGGGATTTGTGTTGAATCATGGAATCAAAGTCGATGGACCAATAATAGCATCTAAGGAAATTCCACAGTGCAACAATCAACCCTTTCCCTTTAGGTTCCGGGAGCACCCACCCCTTTTCCCATTCTAGCCCCACGTAAGCTCAAGATACTTTGTGTCAAATTCCTAGTAAGCCTACGAAGAACTGATTGAACTCTTGCCAAGCACTTTTTTCCACACACCCGCATAATCGACTTCTTTTGTGCTCAAGACTTTGCTAGTTAACTAATTAAAGATCGTGTTGTTCTTCCACATAGTTCTTCCGCATTATTATTATTATTTTATATTATTGGTAATATTATAACTCTAAATATTTCTAAATAATTTTCTAAACATTGTACCAAGTTTGGTGAAAATGCAAACTGGAAAAAACCCCTATTCTTGCGCACATTACCCATCCTCCACATAGTAAAATCTTCGCACAAGGAAAACTTCACAAAATGAAACATAGTAACACTAATTCAAAATTTTTTCATAGTTAAATTAATTATGTGTCAATAACATAAATTTCCTTATTGTTAGAGATCCATTTGGGCACATCAAATCCCAACATTTAGATCAGTGTTCTAGGGCTCATCAAACTCTAAATTCAGTTGTTTCATGCTCTAAACAAATCAACCCTTTGAATGCCTCCTTCCCAGACAGTTTCATGACTTGAAGACATCTAGAAATTTCCTCTAGAGGGACTAGCGCAGTTATGCCCTTATGAAGGTGCGATGTAGAGTAGTTAAGTCCATTACTAGGGTGCTTTGCAAAGCACTTAAGATTCCTTTCATCTGCACTGGGTGAGAATGAGTGAAATTCACATAGGGTTTGGGGAATATTGTTATCTTTTGGAGTCATCTAGAAGTTTCCCTCACTTATCAACTCCCATGAGCTCGAAAATGGATGATGAATGAGTTAAGGTGCATCCTATCCTCTCATCCCTTCCTCCATGGAACTAATTCTAAGTATGGAAGGCCATTCAATGCCACCATTAATGAAAAAACCTCCTTCATCTTCCTATAAATTGATCACTCATCTAAGTGGTCAGGGGTTGGATTATGTCGAATTGTAAGGAGATAATGCTACTATGAGATTTGGCTTTGAAGCAATTATTGTGATGATACAAGTTTGTCATGCTTTTGATGTGATGTGGATGGGATCCAAGCTGGAGGAATGGCTTTAAATCAGACACCAATGGTTGTAATTCCTTATTCTATCTAATAAAGTGTTTGAACCTTTTTCCCATATGTTTGTATTGTTTTAGAATGCACATGTGTGTGAATTGTATCTAATTCCTTTCACTTATATTCAATAGATTGTATGCTTTGATTAGTTTTTGTCTTTTGTTGTGTTTACAAGGTACTTCTCAAGCAAATTAAGTAAGGGAAGGAGCAACGAAATCGATACAAGGGAGATGAGAGGAAAGTGGAACTACAGGTAGGCCTTCTATGTTCTCATCTTATCTATTTCTTATAGGAAAAGTCTAAAACACTTTAAACTGTTGTTCTAGATACAACTGCTTATCTAGGGAATTAGTATTTATTCTTAGATGCTAAATTCTCCAAAACAAATTGGTGACCATACTGGGGAAACTATCACCTTTCCTATTATTTTATTCACCTCCTAAGACATTCTTGTAGACCCTACTTGTTTTCATTGATTCTATTTTAGCTCTTTTGCATTGAATTTTGGTCAAAAATTGAGGTTAGATGAGTCTTGAGTGGCCTATCAGAAATCAGCGCAGGCTTGGTCAGGGGATAGTGCTCTGCAGAGCACCCTTGAGTGAGAGACAGTGCTTTGGAGTGCAGTTAGGCCCTCTTTGACCTACGCTGATCAAGCTTACGTCAAATTCCCACCTTTGGAAAGTGTTTTTGCCAATTTTTCTCTGTTTGTTTGTTCGCTGATTGATCAATGAATGTCATGTCTCAGAGAACAATTTTTTATCTCCTTTGCCATCTCTACTTTGATTTGATTAATTAATGTTTTTTTTAATGCTTTCTTTGTCATTATCAGTCTATAGTCAAAGTTAAAATATAGTTGATTAATCTTCATTCGAAAGAAAGTGTCGTAAAGTCTTCTCTTCCTTTCAATTAGAACTGTTGTAAAAGTCTTTGTTCTTATGAAAGATTGATTGATTGTATGTGCATGTTTCCTTTTTGTTCATCATAACATTAAGGAATTCAAAAATAAAAACTTGCATCATTCATATTGTAGTTTGTGAATTCTTGAAAGGAATAGCTAGGGAAATTGCATTAAATGTGCTCTTTTCTCTTTGCCAAAAATCCGATTGCTCTATCCCTACTAGCTAAGGATTTTCATTATTAAATTGAATGGAAATAATGCTTGTCATAATAGTTGCATTTTAGGAATTGCAAACATACATCACGTGGTGAGCCTTGAAAGGAGAATTCTAAATAAGATCAACTTAAAATTTATCTGAATTTACCTAATGGAGCATTGTCACCTAACGAAAAACATTTAGAGGTCTAGGCTAGAGACATGTTCTGGTGTCGTAAAACAAAGCAGTTGTCGCTAACTTGTCTGCAATACATCCAGAGTGTGATACCTCATTCCACATACGTGAGTATATCATAGCTTTTCCACGTGCCTTCGGGTATATAGGGCGGTGTTACAGTACGTAAAGTATATGGGAATGCTCTCACTGTGTGGTTTTGCATTAGACAACACTTATATGGATTGGGCCTCCACGTACTTTCAGGTATATATGGGAGGACAACGCTAGGTTGCTATCCATCCTTAGGTAACTGAGTCGGCCGCCTTGTACAATGCGATACATCAAACACAACATTCAGGGAGATTGCCTGCCCGTACTTCTCGGTTCGCCGGGAGGTATTCTGTAGTTCACAGCTGCTTGGTAAACCTTTTGCCTAGATTATCCCTCTTTTGTTTTTGTTATGTTACTTTTATTAAAATAAATTTAATTGACCGTGGATAACATCCTCCAAGCTCACTCCTTAGTTGATATTGGGTTGAAACATATGGTGACAAATCCAGAGTCCACCAATCAAGGAATTTCTTTTGATGGGAATCCTAGTCCTTTTCCTCCTTTCGGAAATATTGGTGCTCCTTACATGGCTACATTGTCCCTTCCAGGATTTACCAT
This sequence comes from Pinus taeda, assembly GCA_000404065.3. NCBI lineage: Eukaryota > Viridiplantae > Streptophyta > Pinopsida > Pinales > Pinaceae > Pinus > Pinus taeda. The sequence continues at coordinate 83,332 of APFE031611735.1, forward strand.
TGGCTTGCCAGTATGGTTGTTTTCAAACTCCTTGGTTCAAAATGTCATCATTTCTCCGCAATTGAGTACACCTCCAACTACACAAAAACAACCTCCAGTTGATCCTAAAGTTGACCCTTTGCCTTCTTCCTTGGTTGCTTCTTCCTTCCCTTCTTCCTCTTCGCCTAGTGAATGTATTGGTACTAGTAACCAGGTGGCTAAGAAGAAGAAGAAAGGGAAGAAGAAGAAGAAAATTCAACAAAGCGGCAACCAAGCAACCATTGCTTTGAATACAACATCTGATGAGAAACCATCCATAAAGCCTCACAAAGTTCGATATCCATGCAAACTTTGTACGGGAGACCATCTTATTCGAAATTGTCCTGATATTCCTCAGATCTTAGAAGAATGGTCTTCCTATTCACATCATCCTGTGTCATTAACTTCTGGAGATCTGTTAGTGACACAACATCAACTAGTGGTAGTAAAGTTCATGGAAATAAGGGTAAAGTTAAGTTTCCCTGTAGGTTATGTGAAGGGAATCACCCAATTCACCTTTGTCCCTATCTGGATGAAGCCAAAAAAGTGTTGGATAGTCGTCCTGCTTCACCACAGAAACTTCCATCTGGTTACAGGAACCTCTCCCTAAATCCTTCACTAGTTGATGAGTTGGCTGATCAAAATCAACCATCGGTCAAACCCACTCTCTCTAAAAGTGAATCCTATGAGTCTATACCTAACCCAAATCAACAGGTCAAGGAAACAGTTGACCCAATTTCACCTTCAGTTAATCGTACCTTTCTCGAAGAGAGTGAATATGATACCACTCAGGTTCTTTTTGTTTCTTCAGATTCAAATGAGCTTGGGGGAAATCCTCTTGTTCCATCAAGACAGGAGGAAAATCCTCCAGTTCTCATAACTCAAGGCATTAATTCTCTCGTTTCTATGGTACCCCCTCCAAGTAGACTAGTCACTTCCTTTGATTGGCATCGACTGGCAGGATTCTGCCTTCCTTCTTATGTGCCTTTCTAGATCACCATACAAGTTTGTAATATGATTGTATATGGCACTATTATAGATGAAGGTTCATCTGTGAGTATCCTTTCCTCAACTGCTTGGCAGGCGCTCGGTTCGCTACTGCTTATGCCTGTTACCCAAATATGTTGGCTTTTAACAGAGGAGCCATTCAACCATTAGGGATCCTCCCTCAGTTACCTATTACTTTGGGAGGAAAAATCGGTTATCTAAACGTGATGGCAGTCCCAGGACCTTTATATTACAATTTACTTCTTGGGTGCAACTATGTTTATGACATAGGAGCTATTGTTTCAACACTCTTTCGAGTGTTTTATTTCCCGCATGAAGGTAGAATTGAAACCATTGACCAACTTTCATTTCCCGGTCCAAATATGGCTCCTAGTCAACCATCTTTCCTAAATGGTCCTTTTGTACGAATGGTATCATCCCTGCCACGAGTTAATTATGTGGTAACCCATTCCATACCTACATCAACTAACGATCATTTAGTGATGTTGTACATCATGTATTGGGGGCATTGGAACCAGATCTCTCCTTCATGACCTCTTATGAGTTGTGATACATGGATGAGGATAATTCTTTTATTGTGTCAACCTCATTAAAAAATGAAACAGGTTCATGAGGATAGTTCCTTGTCTTGTCTCAACCTCGTTAAAAAATGAAACCAAGGAATATGAGGATGGTTCCTTGTCTTGTGTCAACCTCGTTAAAAATGAAACCAAGGATATGAGGACAATTCTTTTACTATGTCAACCTCCTTAAAAAATGAAATGGGTCCATGAGGATAGTTCCTTGTCTTCTGTCAACCTCGTTAAAAAAAGAAACGAGTATGAGTATAGTTCCTTGTCTTGTGTCAAGCTCGTTAAAAAATGAAACAAGGAATCTGAGTAGAGTTCCTTGTCTTGTGTCAAGATCATTAAAAAATGAAACAAGGTCCCCTAGAGTAAAGCTCCAACTCAAGTCTTTGATTAGATCTCGTAAAATCCTAGTCAAGTCTTTCACTTGATCTCATAACAAACCTTCATTCCATGCACCTCATAGTCACGAGTAGTCTACTTAGGTGAATGTAATGAAGCTTGTGGGGCATGCACCTAGTGGTAAAGTTAAGTTTCCTTGTAGGTTATGTGAAAGGAGTCACCCCATTCACCTTTGCACCTATCTGGACAAATCCAAGAAGGTGTTGGATAACTATCCTGCTTCACTGCAGCGACTTCCATCTGATTATAGGAGACTATCCTTTTATCATGCTGGGGGCATGTAAACCAATATCAAGCATAGTTATTTGTTTCAATCTTGTGTAAAAATGAAATTGAATCCAAGCAACTTTTTTCGTTTCAAGCTTGTGTAAACATGAAACTGAATCCAAGCATAGTTTCCTATGGTTCAAGCTCGTGTAAAAAGGAACCCATTTCCATTTTTAACCCTCGTGATTGCCATTTTATCAGCCTCTTTCGTCAGATGAGCCTTGGCTGTTTTTATCCCATCGCCACCATCCATTTGGTCGATCATATGCTTTCACTTAGTTGTTTTACCCTTTTTGAGGAACAGTTGCAATGAGTGGTCTTATTATCTAGCCTCTTCACATAAATCAACATGTTTTGAGAAGTTCCAACATAACTGGAACCAGTTGCTACCCTAGACACCACTCGTTCCTAAAACTGTAGTCCTCTTTAAGCTATTTTCAGACTCTTTAAATATGAAAAGATTGTCGAGCACTTGTCCTTTCTAGCTCATTAACGGATTGGAAATGATATCTCTCTTGTATTATTTTACGCTTTTTCGGGTTTGAGAGATTAATTTATGGAAAATAACTTGTGGAGTTTTATTTTTGTCCTTTTTCAAACTCTCGAAACATGAAAAGGACCGAGTTATCTTTGTCGTTAAACTCGTTCAAAACCTCAAATAGAGACAAACTTGTCCATCTAGACAAGACCGAGTTTCACCTTTGCTAGACTTGTTAAAACATTAAATAGCGATGGATTCACTTGAAGGGTGAAATTATACAACAAGCACATGTTATCCTCCTTAAGCTTGATAAAAATAAAGAGGTAATGGTCAACAATGACTGGGGAAAATGGGAAAAGGGGAAAACCACTTTATGGTAGCAGGTCGCTCTTGAAGATGACACTTTCACTCCATCACTGTGACTATTTGGGTTGGTTCATTAGCTTGATGGTTATCACACCATTGGTCCATCATACCATCCATCACCTTGTTTTGGGTCAATGCTACCAATTCACTTTAGTGTCGCCGACATGTTCAAGAGAAGTCATTCAGTAAAAATTCATCTTTTGCAATACCATAAGCCTTCATTTTCATGACCACTATTCCTGAATCTTGTGTCGTCAGTAAAATTCCATCTCTAAAATCACTACACTCATTTCGTGTTGTTGATGTGGGATACATCAAGGCCCTCCTGCAACGAGTCACTTCTTGTCGAAATCAACACATTATCCAAGAAGTTGACTTAAAAACACCTTCAGTACCTTGAAGCTTGCATACATCAATGGCAGGTTTCTCACTTCCGACGATAAGCATACGTCAATGGATTTTGACCGAAATAATTTTTATGTTTTTCGACATCAAATAATCTATTCACGCCATGCAAAATGTACTGCAGTACCTTGAGGATCATTATCATTATCGGTGATTTCTCTTGCATCTGTTAACAACTTACATCATTGGTTGGTAATCAGATAGTGTCTTCCCATGTTCGACTTCATATCACATATTCACATGGATAGACAATCTTGTACTTGAGCGAATGGTTGAACGGGATTGAAGACCCTGGATCTAGTTTCATCCATCTGGGCTACGATTTCAAGAGTACTAAATCATATGTACAATGGCTTTACATTGATGGTCATTATGATCATGGGTCTATATCTATAGATGACTGTTTATGTACATGTAATGAAAGTTTATAAGTTGAGCATGGGTATGCCTTCCCTTAGCAATTCATGAAAAATCAAATATCATGATATATGTACTGTAATTGATGCAGGTCACCTTCCACTTTGATACCTCCTCATCACATTGTAAAGCATTTCATTTAACATTGGCATTTTTCTGACTTCATGCTTTAGGGGGCAGCTGTTATAGTTCCATTTGGGCACATCAAATCCCAACATTCAGATTAGTGTTTTAGGGCTCATCAAACCTGAAATTCAGTTGTTTCATGCCCTAAACAAGTCAACCCTTTGAGTTCCTCCTTCCCAGATAGTTTCATGACTTGAAGACATCCAGAAATTGCCTCTAGAGGGACCAAGACAGGTAAGCCCTTATGAAGGTGCACTATAGAGTAGCTAAGTCCACTGCCAAGGTGCTCTATAGAGCACTTAGGCTTCCTTTCACCTGCACTAGGTGAGAATGAGAGAAATTCACATAGGGTTTTGGGAATATTCTTATCTTTTGGAGTCATCTAGAAGTTTCCCTCCATTATCAACTCCTATGAGCTTGAAAATGGATGCAGAATGCATTAAGGTGCATCCTATCTTCTCATCCCTTCCTCCATGGAACTAATTCTAACTATGGAAGGCCATTCAATGCCACCATTAATGAAAAAAAATCCTTCATCTTCCTATAAATTGACCACTTATCTAAGTGATTAGGGGCTGGATTATGTTGAATTGTAAGGAGATAATGCTACTGCGATATTTGGCTTTGAAGCAAGTATTGTGATGCTACAAGTTTGTCATGCTTTTGATGTGATGTGGATGGGATCCAAGCTGGAGGAATGGCTTTGAATCAGACACCAATGGTTGTAATTCCTTTTTCTATCTAATAATGTGTTTGAACCTTTTTCCCATATGTTTCTATTGTTTCAGAATGCTTATGTGTGTGAATTGTATCTAATTCCTTTCACTTATATTCAATAGATCGTATGCTTTGATAATTTTTTGTCATCTGTTGTGTTTACAGGGTACTTCTCAAGTGGATTAAGTACGGGAAGGAGCGATGAAATCAATACAAGGGAGATGAGAGGAAAGTAGAACTACAGGTAGGACTTCTATCTTCTCATCTTATCTATTTATTATAGGAAAATTCTAAAACACTTTAAATTGTTGTTCTAGATACAACTACTTATCTAGGGAATTAGTATTTATCCATAGATGATAAATTCTCCAAAACACTTATGCATCCCCATTTTCTTGCCCATACACTATCCTCCACAAGTCCTTCAAACAATGAACGCTTACATTGTGCAGACTCAAACCCGACATTAATGACAAACACAAAATCCTAAAATCAAGGAAGGTTAGATCGATGAAATATTTACATTGCTAGAGCGACTTGCAAACATAGAGTCAGAGATTAGAATCGTAATTCACTAAGTTTATTAGTGAGTTTACTACATATTGAAGTTTATGGAGCATGATTTTGGAGTTACAGAGCAAGAGCTCGGTACTTCTTTAGCTAGAATAACTGGTGCTCTCAAGTTTCTCATGTCCATTTCAACCTTCTAAATCACAAAATGGAAATACTGGACTTGAAGATGGAGTGATTGAAATTGGAAAACGAAACATTGAGTTTTCATTTCGATAACCCAGTTCCCAAAAATACCATATCGTACACATAGTAAAAGCTTCACACAGTGAAACATAACAATATTAATTATCATGTTCTCCCTCATATATCCCATTCTCTACAAAGATTCAATACTAATACCAATTCTCAAAGAAATAATACACTGTCAGAGCATTCACAAAACCCCCCATTCTCCATAGCTCTAAAACCAGAGCTCTACGCAATTTGTCTCGTACACATACTTCAAAGACACTGTCAAATATAAACAAAAAATTGGTAAAGGTGAATCAATTTAGAAGCCTAGAGTATCTCTGCACTATAGCTATTGTCCAAGCTCAGCTTGGTAGATAACAGTTTATGTAAGGGTACAAAAACTTAGATAATACTCCAAGCTCTTAAACACAATTTGCAAAGATAAAACACTACATGCCCCGCTATTTCTTCTATCACTGTAAAAAAATGTTTTTCCCCTCACTATACTAGCTATTTCAAAATTTGTAGTCTCGTTTCCCTCGAAATCACCAACTGCCACTATTTTTTGCATCTGAAACACATTACAAAAATAAATCCACCATTTGGATTTTCATCTTCCAGATGTCTATCCTCTGATTTATAGAAAACAAAGCTCTAGGAAAATACATTTCATCTCAACATTCAACTCATTGACTACACACCTGTTCATGCATTTAGAAAACCACATAAGCACTAAAACATCAAATCTAGAAACATGATTTTTTTTATACTTTCAACATAACACAAATGCATATGTGCGGAACCACAAAGAAAATCTATTTATACATAAAAATATATCACACACAACCAATTCTACACAACTTTGTCCACACAACAACTTCCACACTCAACAACGCCCTTTTGTCAGTCATTGACATTTGAAAATGATATTGATAAACATGATTCTTATGTCATAGGCAAGAAGCATTCATTCCAAAATAAAAATTGGATAAAGCATTTATTCTCCGCACACACTATCTCTAAACAATACAATCCATTGCATGCAAAAATCTCTTAAGATTTCATTCTATGCACTTCCGCACTCTGAAAAATCCATTAATAATAAAATAAGAAGTTCTCTTGTGTATTATCTACTAATATCAAAACACATAACAATTAAAAGTCTCCTTGCGCTTCCCTCATTCTGCACAAATTATGCACATGCATTTATTCTCTGCATAACTTTCGCACACTCACAACCACCTCCTTACAACTTCCTCTACACAACTACTTCCACACTCAATAACACCCTTAGCCATTGACATTTGAAACTAATATTAAATCATTAACTGTCACTATTTTGCATCTGAAGCATGATACAAAGATAAAGCCATCGACCATATATGTATGTTCTCCAATTAACATAAATGGTTTTCCAGGTAAATAAAAGCCATCTTAACATTCATTCACCGACTACACACTTGGTCACACATTCAAAAAATGATATAAGCACCAAAAAATCAAATCTAGAGACATGATTTTCATATACATTAGACATAACACAAATGCATATGTGCAGAACCACAGAGTAAATCCATTTATGTGCAAAAATATTTCACACACAACCATCTCCGCACAACTTCATCCGCACCACTTATGGACTCAAAAACTCCCTTTCATCACTCATTGACATTTGAAATTGATATTAATAAACACGGGCCCCAGATATCATGGGCATAAAGCATTTGTTCTCTGCACGCATAACCTTCGAATGAAACAACCCATTGCGTGCAAAAAGCTCTCAAGATTTCATTGTATCCATTTCCGCATTCTGCAAAATATATTAATAACAAAATAAACACTACTCTTGTGTGCAATCTACTAATACCAAAACACATTACAATTAAAAGATCCCTTCGCATTTCCCTCATTTTGCACAAATTACGTACATGCATTTTTTATTAACATAACTTTCGCACACACACAACCACCTCCACACAAATTCGTTTGCAAAACTACTTCTGCACTTAGTATTGCCTTCATTCATTGATATTTGAAACTGATATTAATTGATGATCATTCGTCCTGAAATATGTCCCTAAATAAGATTTTTTTTTTTTTGTATATTTATTATTTTAATAAACTTTGCACAAAACTTTCACATAACATCTACACACGCACAATCACCTCCCCACAACTTCATCCACACAACTACTTCCGCACTCAATAACGCCCTTCGATCAGTGATTGACATTGGAAACTCCACACACACTACCTCTGAACAACCAAATTCATATAACTACTTATGTACTTGCGAAAAATGTTCCTAAATAATAATTAAAAAGTGACTTGTATATTTATTATTCTAATTAGCCTTGCACAAATCTTTCTGTACATTCATTTTACTGCACAACACTTTTTATTCAAACAGATTGGAAACAATTTTTTTTACCACCCCCGCTATGTAAAAGAGCCCCAATTCTCCCACACATACTCCTTAATAATTTCAATAACATATTTTTTCATCCCTATTCAAAAAAACTTACAACTGCATCATTCATTGCCTCATTGACCAGAGCACTGACATAACAGTGCCCCACAACCGCATGTCACATAGATTGAAAACAAGGTTTATCTAATGTTGCATAATAAGAGTAGATTTTATAGTACAATGACTATGATAAGTGTTAAAAAAAAATACTAGCTCTCTTTGCACTCCCGTCTATGCAAAAGACCCTATTTCTCCTGAACATACTTCGTCTTTCTCACAGTAAAAGTTACACACAACGAAACTTTACCAATTACCTCATCGTTCATTGGTATCATAACGCTCACTATGCAGAGGACCCCAGTTCTCCTGTACATAATTTGTAGTCCGCACAAGGAAACATAATAATATTAATTTGACATTTGTTCAACCCCACCCCTCTGGGGCCTATGCAAACAAATTGCAACTGCATCACTTCTCACATCATTGAACAAAGCACTAATATACCATTATCTTACAACCACATCAATCCTCACATCATTGAGCAAAACACTAACATAACAGTGAGTGTCAGAGCACTCACCTACACAATGGCCACTCACAAAATTACTTTTATTTTATTTTTAAAATGAATTGTAAGGCATTGGAAAAAAATGAAAATATAACACCCTTCACTAAGGGAATTCTATCCCATTAGAGCTTCCTCAGCCAATCAGAAATTAGAAATAGCATTTACTGAAAATATGAAAATTATTATTGAATTTATGCAAAAATAGAAATATTAAGCATTTTCCCAAAACTTTGGTTAAAATTGAAAATTCCCAACCAAATAATACACAGTCAACGCAACTTGACCACAAAGTGAATGCTATAGTCCTAATGAAGTAAAGACTAATAATACTATCAACTAACCATAAAAGAAAATGACCAAAAATGATAAATTATTCATAATTTGTGTTTGAAAGTGGTGTTACCTAACAAATTTTACTAGCAAAGAAAGTGTTATTAGATTTGTGAATTCTAAATTTGACCAAACACTATATATTGCAATATAAAACTAGCCACTTGACTTTAAAAAAGGTTTCGAGAGTTCAATAAAAACTAATCAGAAACTAACAACATATTATTGTATTAGTGACATCCACCCTTGTAAATTAAAGAATTGTTCTAGATTTAAACATATGTCATGTAATAGTGTGCAAAATGTATGGATAAACCAACAACTACATCAATGAGATAAGATATTGAATATGCAAAAATTAATTTTGCATTTAAAAAAATTACCAACATCATGAATGAAATGTTATCAATCACATGAACATAACTAAAGTGTAATTATTATATATGGCAGTTCCTTGAAACTATTATGGTATGTCAAAATGTTATATCATAACATTAAATCCTTTAGATGTAAAACAATTCAATATATGAGGGGATGTTCTTTGACATTGTATGTGTGTTAGCTTGTTTCCACAAGCCATGATTGTAGCCAAAGTATAACGAGGGTATTATTATGCTAAAATCAACTTATAAAAAATATAACAAATAAATATCACTAAATTATATAATAATTAGATTCCATACTAAGTAGGAAAGTTAAATCATAATTTAAATATGATTAAATTTTGAGATATTTTACCATTGTTTTTAGAAGACCTGACCTAGTAGCAAAAAGGATTTCTCCAAGCTTCAACATTTATGTTTGGCCAAGTCCCATGTAAGCACACTACACACAGTCACTCCATCCAATGTCTTGCAAAATCAACCCCTTTATGCAAAATTTGCATTGATATTTATTAAACAAAACCTGAGCTTCAGATATCCTCAAATAAATCATTTTTTGACCCAGGAATCCTAGGAGGGGGGTTATCTCTAGGTATAACATTGTGCTAGGAGTTCCATGGAATAAAAAAATATCCATTAGAGTCTCGGTTTCAATTTGATGGAAAATTGCATATTTCTTCTAAAATTCATGATAGACATATTCTCATTTTTTTCTAGGTGTATAAAAACATAACCGAGCAACAAAAAGGAGTTTCATAGTCTTTGACATTTTTGTTTGGCCAACACCCATGTGACCATGCTATCCATAATAATTCCAACTAATGCTTTAGAAAAATGAACCCCTTATGCAAAATTTGCATTGATCTTTACTAAACAAATCCCTAGATTAAAAGATCCTCAAATAAATCAATTTTAAACCTATGGAAACTTAGGAGGGGGGTGTCCTTGTAACATAGTGCTAGGAGTCCAATAGAATTGATGTTTTAGCCATCCAAGTCTTAATTTGAATTTTATGGTGAGTTGCAAGTTTTTTCCAAAAGCCATTTAGGGACATCTTTGGATTATATATATATATATTATATATATATATATATTATATAATATATATATATTATATATATATAATATATATATATATATATATATATATATACCTTTTTTTTTTTTTTTTTTTAGGGGTATAAAAATCTAACTAAGAAAAAAAATGGAGCTATCTAAGCTTCAACATTTGTGTTTGTCCAAGGCCCTTATGAACATGCTACCCACAATCTCTCTAACAAGTGTTTTGAAAAATCAACCCCCTTGTGAAAAAATTTCATTGATCTTTATTGAAAACCCCTAGCTCCAAATATCCTCAAATAAATCATTTTTTTGATCCATGGAATCCAAGGAAGGTGGTGTCCCTACTATAACCTAGTGTTAAGAGTCCAATGTAATCTTAATCCCTATATGAATTTTATGGCAAGTTGCAAGTTGCTTCCAAAATCCATTTAGAGACATATTGTGATCCTTTTTGGGGTTATAAAATTGAAATCGAGCAGTAAAAAGGAGTTATGTAAACTTATACATGTTTGTTTGTCCAAGGCCCACGTGAGCACGCTAACCACAATCATTCCGGCCAAAATTATGTAAATTTAATACCCTTGTGCAAAATCCACATTGATCTTTACTTAGAAAGAGCCTAGCTTCAAAGATCCTAAAAATAAATCAAATTTTGACCCATGGAATCCTAATATGGTGTTCCTAGCTATAACCAGGTGCCAAGAGTCCAATGGAATTAATGATAACTTATATGAATCCCAGTATGAATTTTATGGCAAGTTGCAAGTTGCTTAGAAAATCCATTTAGGGACATATTATGCTTTTTGTTCAAGTGCATAGAAGCCAAACCAAGTAGCAAAAAGGAGTTCCCTAAGTTTTAGCATTTTTATTTGACCAAGGCCCATGTGAGAACACTACTTGCAATTTATCCAACTAGTGTTTTGCAAAATTGACCCCCTTTGTGCAAAATTTGCATTGATCTTTATTAAACAGAACTCTAGCTCCAAACATCCTCAAATAAATTAATTTTTGACCTATGGAGTCCTAGTAGGAGGTTGTCTCTAGTTGTAACATTGTTCCATGAGTCTAATAGAATTGATGATTTTCCCATCCAAGTCTTGAAGTTAATTTTATGGCAAGTTGTAATTCACTTCCAAGATCCATTTTGGGACATAGTGTAATGGATGAAATTATTTTTTAGACCATCGTGGCATATAAAATTAAAATTTGAGCGCATAATTAAATAATGTATGTTAATGTATATTGTCATGGAATTTGGAAAACCATAGTTTCGTGCAATTTGAAAACCCTAATTTTGTGGAATTTAAAAACCTTGGTAATACGGAATTTGATAATGCTAGTTTTTTAGAATTTGAAAAGCATAGTTGGTGGCCAAGGTTTCTTAGTTTGTGGATGTCGTATGAAGGGTTTAGAGAGTATAATTGGTGACAACTTGTATTAAGCTATGGTGACTAAGGAAAAGTGTGGAAAATGTAGTGATGGCTAAGATGAAGTGTGGAAAATTTTGTTTTGTCTTGAGAGGTCAACATAAAATTTGTCTTTATGCACGTTCCTTGGGATGTTACCTTTGTTCAATATATTTAAGAATATTATGAAGCAACGAAAAAATATATAGGTGGAATTTTTTCATTTAGAAAATTGTTACTAATTTATACCTAAGAAACCATAGGAGACTCCAATAAGTGACACACTTTTAAAAGAAACACACATGTAAGTGACATAATTTTAAGTGATTCCCATAAGAAATGTACATAGTTGACATGCCATGTACGGTATCTACAATAAGTGACATAGTTAAGCATAAATGCATGAAAGCATTGCACACTTGAGCCATGGCATACCATATTAGGTGTCAGATATAAGTCATGCACCTTAACTAACTGTAGAAATTTTGAATAATTTAACACATATTCAATGGTGATTATCCTGATCATGTACTATTGCGGAAAACATACACAATACATAATCTCCTGTACGTTGATCATCAATATAGCAGCATCAATAACAATAAAACATCAAGAGCATTCACACATTAACACAGTATGTATCCCGGGAAAAACATCTCGCTAAAAACCCCAACTATCTGTATATTAATGATTGAGTCATGTAGCATTACACAGCATAATACTTCTCACAAGTATCTCCACCTCTGTTACACACAATACAGCTTAGATCTGATCTCCAAATCTCTTCCACTGCTTGCCTGCCTCCACTGCTCAATACCTGCTCAAGAACTGTTGAGAATGGCTCACCAAACTTGTTTTTCACCTGCAAAATAGTCACTCACTCTTTGTGGACATGAGCATAAGCTACAATGTGGGAAAATACGTGGGCAAACTCATTGGCATACTCAATCCCTTGATTGTGCAAGATCTGGTGCACAACTATAGTCACCACTGATAGCAATCTGATTCTCTACCACCTGTCCCTGTTGAACTGAACATGCACTGACATGCAACTGAGTTAACTGATGTATTCATTAGTTGTATTATGAGTTAATAACTTGTGAATTAATTAATAACTAATTCACCCAACTCATCTCTAGTCTATTTGCCAGTTATACTAAATACAACCAGTTTAACAAAGCTAAACTGAACACAACTCCATCAACTCCACAATCAACTCCACCAAACTCAACTGATTGAGTTCTAACTGAAGTCATGCATGCAACAACTCAACTGACTCATAAGAAAGGCGTATTTACTTCTGACAGCTGCATGTGCCACCTCTGTAGCTCAAACTGAAGTGCTCCAAGAGAATAAGATTAAGTTTATAGTCCAAATATTATTGTGAGATAATAATATTTGACTTTTCTATTTTTGACAGCCAGTCTAAAAATAGACTTGATCACTCACACTTTCATCAAAAATAGAAGTCCATCTATTTTTCCAACTTGATCAATCATCCATAAACAGCAAATTGCAATCCATAGACATGATCCATATGTCTAAAAATAGACATAGTCTAAAAATAGACTTGTGCCAAAAATAGCCTGCGGGCCCATTTAGTGAAGACGACTCCTTTCCACTAAGCTCCATCATCTTGTTGCATTCTCAACAAGAATTTCTTGTTGCACACTTTTCAACAGAATTCTTCAGTATATTATTTTACCGTCATTCCTCTCTACTTCAAATTCTATACTTGTCGATGCAGGGAAATCTGGTAATCTTTGGGCAAAAATCTGCCCTTCATCTTAGCTACCATTCTCAGCCATTTCTTAATTGGCAACTTAGTCATCCTTCTTCTCTCTGATTGGACACTATCCCACCACAAGGTTGCATGTCCTTTCAGCTTGGTTGCAACAAATTTAACTCTCTAATCTTTTCTGACCTCCTCACATTCAAAATATTTGTCCAACTCGCTAATCCAGTCCAACAGTACTTCTGTGGACAAACTGCCATCGTAATTTAGAATCTCTGGCTTTCGCTTTCTACTAGCCAATAAGACTGACCTCAATAACCTGATTTCAGGTCCGTCCTGATCCGATCCATCCGTCGCAACTACAACTTCTTCTTCACTGTCATATCCTACCTCCAGATCCCTTCTCCTTCCTACTTCTACTGCTGCCAAACGGAAATTTAGGATCCTAATCTCTTCTCGTAATCCTTCTTCTGCTACTCTCTAAATACCTCTTCCACAATCTCGTCTTCCAACTTCCATTTCTTATGAAAAAACTCAAAACCTACTCTGATACCACAATATGATGGGACTAGATCGTTTAACCTCACAATTAAACAATAATTAAGAGTGTGATTAACTCTTAGGATAAAGTGACATAGATATTTTTGTTGGTTTGATTGTGCATTCAATTAATGGGTATGGTGGTTGGTGTGAGGGACAACTGTCCTAGCCTCGAACTCTGATCTCCCGTGCTTGGGTTTACACTCCGACCCCTTGCTCACTTTGGCATTTTGACATTGTGGTTTTGGATGTTGTTCACTGTGAGGGTTTTACACTGTCACTCTGTGTTTTTTGTGGTTGCTATAATGGTTCCTGAATTGCACTGGACGTTTGGGGTTTCTATTGATAGTTCTTCAGTTGCTGACAGTTGGGTTTCTTCGAGGCATTATGTTGGTTATTTCACTGACCGTCGTGAAGGTTTTCCCTCGTCCTGTAACTCCGATGTTCTTTGTGTGCTTTTTTTGTATAGTTGTTTGTTTGCTCACTGAATCGTTCCTCTGGTTAACCGGTTACTTTCTCTGTATTTTTCTTTTGCAGGTTGCGGTCACAAGGGACCGGGTCCTCACCTCTGCTCATCACTGACAAAGTAATCTCTCTATCCCTACTGTATTTCACTTTTGTAGTTTTTGTTTTTACTAAGGGTAGGCACTCCTTGTGAGCAAGGACACCCTCTTGCAGCTACGACCTGGTCACAGGTTCCTTTCTCTGGTGCCGTCTGCTCCTCTGGTAAGTTCTCAAACCCTCTCCTTATGGTTGCATGCTCTTTTAGTTTCAATTTGTGCGTTCAGTCTCTAACGCCTCTCTGTTAGCGGTGTCTGCAGGTGGGTGGTGTCTTTCGACACACGCTTCCATGACTGTTGCTATCTGGTGAACCCAGTAGGGTCACTCCTCATCACTGATATATGTTTCATTTTGTTTTGGTTGTGGTTCCAGCACTTTGGATGTCTGGGCTCTGAGGGCCTCGACTCTTCATTTATTGTTGGGCTAGCTTTGGCTACGCCCTTCTGTGTATTTATTTTGTTCAACCGCCTTTGGGTCTCTTCAAGGTATTCAATCCCTGGGTTTGTTATCGGTTGTCTATAATGAGACTCGTCCCGTCTTGAGAATTGTTGCCTGGTATTTTGTAACTTATATTCGTGCAAGACTATTATTTGAAAAAGAAAGAATTTTGTTTATAATACCATGAGTTACCTGGACTTTCAATGCGGTCGTTTTTAAGCTGACACTGTTGATTTTGTAGAGGGTTTCTCCCTGTCATTTGTTTGCTCTTCATGGGCTTGATATTTGTTAATGGCTGGAACTGTAATTTCACTCTTTGTTATTAGAATATCTTCAACTGTTGTTAGTTCCATCTTCGATACACTCTATTGCTAGACAACTGGTAGGAAATAGTTGCTTTGGAAAAGAAAAATAAATACACTTCTCTGGTCTTTGTTAATGCACACAGTAGTTTAATGAAAGAGATTAATAGTTAGTTGTAAATGAATTACACTACTCTGTCTTGGTCAATGCACATAGTAGTTTAATGAAAGAGATTAACAGATAGTTGTATATGGATACAGATGTTTTGCACAGAAAAGAAATTCTTGTTTTATTTTCTTCTATGATGTCTCATGTAATCGAACTGTTACAAATGTGATATATTTTCCTTTTGAATTATTTTGAGACAATTTCTCACAACTGATGGCAGTTACAGATGTAGTTACATGGTTATGATAACTGTTCTCTTTTTTTTCTTATTCTGTTGGAATTTTTTTTGAAAGATAACTGTTAAATAAAATGCATAAAAAGAATACAAAAAGGGTTCCTGTGACGACCTTCAACCTACCGCCACTCTACCATAATGTTTTTAACTGCTACTTAACTAATAAGTTTAAAAAAAAAAAGTAAGACCCTAAATGTTGTTTAACTAACAAATAGAAATGAGAGCTAAATGATAATGTGAACCTATCCGTCTTAGTTGATACCAAACACCCCAGCCATGATACCCTCAGCTGGATGCTCCTGCATCATCTACCCATGGTCCGCGGACCATGGGATTTTATAAATAAAGCGAGGCTCTAAGTAGTTTGAGAGCATAAGGAAAGAAATGAAGAACATATGATGTGTGTGAGATAGATCTGAAGTGTAAGGTCTAGTTTTGGGTCTCCGAACCTGGGTTAGGCCCCCATAAGCCAACAATGCCTCATAGGAATAATATTATGTTGGTTAGCCATTCATAGTTTAATTAGGGATCACTACAGTTTTGGATTTCCCATTCTTTCCTAGTTTTTTTAGGAAAAACGTTCACATCAGATCCCAAATCTAGGATCACCTTGTCCATTTCAAACTCTCTGATTTGTGTAGTCAATCTCATCTCTCGACCAGTCATTTTCTTACCTTTGTATACTTTATGTATTGCACGATGTTCAAGTAACAACTCACCCTTTCCAATGCAGTTGTTTATTAACTCTTGCAGTCCCTCCACTTCTTTCTAGTCCCTTAGAAGCTTCATGCAAGTCTGTAAGAAGGATGTGAATACTGAAGGATTTTTTTCTTGCACATAAAGGACTTCTTCAGGCTTCTCCATTCGTGTAATTTGAGTCTTTGATGTGGAAGCTCTAGAATCTACAAATCTCTTTTTCTCCTCCATGAAATTTTCCTTTTCCTTATGAAAATCAAATCCAACATCTTTGTTAGCAGCCTTGCACACCCATATATTTTCTTCTGGTTGTTTTCATGTGGCTTTATCTTCCTCGGTAGCTATACCGCTTCGTGTAACTATATTAAATTTGGGCCAATCTTCGTGTGGTTCTGATCTCAACATCTAGATGTTCTGAGTGGGATGTTGGTTCTTATTTTCTTACATCTTTGCAATGAGTACAGGACAATACTCTATGACATGATCAAACTATTGACAATATTGACAAGAGGGGTGTGTCAGGTTTTGACAATCTTGCACAAAGTGGTCTGGTTCCCCACAATTGTAGTAGATAATATGTCTGCAACCTCTTCCATTCTTCCCCCTCATCCTCTTCCTCGCCCCAAAATACTTCGTGCGTCGTAGGTGTGCCTTGACCTGATGAGGGCATGTCTCAGTCTATACTCTATAAGTCGGAGTTATGTCCATCATTAACTCATAACTTCGACAACTGCACTCATCATGGCCTATAGACTTATAGAAATTGTAGAACAGTTGTTGGGGAGTTTGTAAAAACCTCTGTAACAAATGGAAATTGTTTGTTGAGTATTTTCCTGTTATTTGGCATATAGCGTGTTATCACTCATAAGTCTTCCCTAGAAGTTATCAAAAGAAGGAATAATCTGAGGTAACCAAAAACCAATCTTTAGACTCAGGTTCTAGCCAACCTAAGTCCAGAGAGGACTCTCTCTTTACATTTAACTTTGTTTAAGTGGGATTTTAGGCTAGTTCTTAGTGCTCATAAAGTTTTGATTTTGGTTGGGTGGTGGAATTCTAGGAACAGATGGATAGAGCTAGTTTCTTCAATCCATTGGGCTATGGAGTCAATAAAAGGATAGCATAACTGGATCAAATCATTAAAGGGAGTGTTCACAGGGCAGGCTAGCAAAGCAAAAGGAAAATCTTCAAGGGCTAATGGATGGAATGATTCTAACTAGGGTGAAGGGCACTTAAGAATCCTTGGACCGGGATCAGAAGGAGGAATAAAGGGTGATCATCAACAAAGGGCAATTAAGAATCCTTTGTTACATAGACCACAAGGAAAAACACAGAAGCTAAGGAGCAGCTAAGAATTCCTTAGCTAAGATAGTTTAGCAGAAAACATTAAGAATGTAAATAGTCAAGACAAAGTGCATTGAAGCAAGTTCTGAAATATCATTCCTAGTTTAACATTCAGAATTCACAGAAACACATATGATTATTAAGAAACATAAAGAAAAACAATAATACACATGAAAGAATACTTATTTGATTTTCGCTTTACACAAGAATCCTGAAAATGTCTAAACTTTATTCCATGATCCAGCAAGCCAATCTAGTTTTTGATACAATAAGACTTTGATTTGAGAGGAAAGTCTACAGAAATGTCTTTGAATCCACCTTAAATACTTCGAAATATGAAGTATTTATACAATTTTTTTTATAAAATATCTCATAACAATATGAGATTCAATCTAGGGACTTAAAATATCTTCAAGCATGAAGGTAGGGACAGATGGAAAATTGCATCATGTTGTCCCTCTTATTGTGGTAGTGCTGGTTGTCGCAGTTGAATTTGATCCCTTTAATCTAGCTGATATTTGTATCTGGAATCATCTTTATCTTTAATCTTTCACTGGTACTCTTTAACCTGCTACTCTTTGACCCTGTTGATCTACTTCTTGCATGTTTCATCTGGCTGCCTTCAGATTTACTGTGGTAACTTATAGTAAATATATCATTTTTCTCACCATTCATCCTCAGGTAACTTTACTTTGAGAATTCTTCTGTAGATTTCATCTGCCTCTATGTATTTGGAAAAATTAGGCTTGGTGACAAACAAATGTTTCACCTCATGCTCTAGAAAAAACAGATTCTCCAAAGTATCATATAATACTTTTCTAGTTGCCAAGGATTTGATACCTGAAGTGCTTGCTTGTTCGTTGGCCAAATTTCTAAGTCTGTCAGTGTAGTCCAGTTGGGTCAGAAGTTTATCATGAATGACCATTGGACTGGGAAGGCCTTTGTCCCTCAAAATTTTAAATTTGGCCATGAATCTGTCAATGGCCACCTGCATATTATGACATTTTTTTTCTAAGTTAACCATCAGGTTTCTTTTCGAAAGAACCTTTTTGACTTCTAGGATGGCTTTAGTCATATCCTCCATACCCAGCTCATTTAGCTCATGTCTATTCTTGTTGTTCAAGAAGTGGATGAGTCGATTAGCATCCTCAGGCTGGTCTCCCAAATCTTCCTTTACTTTCTGAATAGCCTCAATGGCTACTTTCACCAATTCAGTCTGCTCAAATATGACTTGAATTGATGGCCAGATATCATTGACATAGTCAATGATATTGAACCCAGAGCATCTCTTTGGTCTATCCTAGTGGCTTCTACAATGTTAAATCTTCTTCTAGGACCTTAGCTTCTCACCCATCCTTAGGGCTTTCTGTGTTTCTTCTCTCTGTTGAATTGTGGCAAGCTTACAGTTAGTTTCTAAGCTTGCCACTTTCTCCTTTTGATCCAGGTGGATGTTGGTGGCCACCCACCTGTCCCACTTGGACCCCCACAACTGTCTCTTTTAGTTTTCAGTTTCTGTAATTGTAGCACAATTTACTATTTTTAGTAGTTTTTAGGTCCTGAACTTCTGGAGCCTTTTTAAGGCCCTAAACAACGTTTTTTGGGAAATTTGGGAGCAACATGGGTCCATGAACCAATATTTCTCTTTCCAAAGTTGTAGTGCTCGGATAAATCTTTCTAACGAGCTATTGTACGCATCAAACGAAGATCGGGTGCCAAAGTTACGAGCCCGAGAAGTTGATGTACCAACTTACCCAAAACAGGGCCCACAATTTGCCATTTCATCTTCTAGAGTTAGGTTTTGGGATGTGAAGGGTTTTCCATTATTTCTCAAAAATAAATAGGCCTTCGAGCCTCATTGTTTCACAGTTCAGAGGCATGTAGCTGCCACATCTCTTCTCAGATATATGCTACCATCGCCCTAGCTAGTTTATTTCCATTTATGTTTGTAAGCATATTTCAGTATTTTACAAATGAAATTAATTATTATTTCCACTGCACATTTGTATTTATGGTTATCTCTGTAATTTATTGCGTTCCTGTTTAAATCCAGATAAACTTTAACCTTTTGAGCTCTATTGCCTAGATTGACATTTCCTACATGGCTTTTACCAACTCTGTTGTATTCTCTGTTGAAGTACTTGCTGCTGTAGATTCAGTGGTGATTGGAAGTGCTATGACAGGAGGAGCTATGGATTCCAATGATGTTGCCAATGTTGAGGGAACTGTAGTAGAAACAGTGGGAATGGCAGCCTAGAAGTGGTGGCCAAGTCACTTTGTTTAGACTGAATCAATGTGTCTAACTCCTCCTCTATTTCTTTTAGTTGGTCATTTAGCTTTAGGACCAAGTCCATAATCTCTTCTTGTCCTTTTTGTGTCTCCAGGACTTTTTTTTTTTGTGGGTGATGTAATGATGGAATCTTAAGTTGCCTCTTCAAAGCAACTATGTCATCATTCTTCTTCTTTATCAATTTTTCAGTGGCCTTTACATCTTTGGGATTGTGTCCCAACTCAATGATTAAGTCCTCTAAGGACTTGCTTCTAGTGTCTTTGGCTTGTGAAGAGGCCTTCTCCAATTGGAATTGAGTTGATATGTTATTCAGGGAGTTTTGCAATTGGTGGGTTGTGATGGATTTCCTTGTCAAGGTGGAGTAAATCATCTCCCCTGTCTGTTTGTGCAACTCAATCTAGTTAATAGGATGTATGTCCTTTGCTAGTACTTCGAAGTCTATCTTTTTTAAGTCCATTGTTTCTTTTGGTTGCTAAGTAGTAGGCTTCACAAATTTCATCTGCACTTTTCCTTCTTTCACATCATAGGATGACATAAGCCTTGTCTGATTAGTAGGTGCTATTTTTAAGCACTATGCATAACTTTGGGCTTTTAGCCTCTCATTTATGGCTTTTATGTTCTTGTACCTTTCTCTGATGTCTTGGTCCCTATCAGTTGTCATCCTGAATGAGGACACTTCAACACTCTGCTGCCTTTCCAACATCTGAGTATATGATGTGCAAGGTTCTAGTGTGTCCCCAGAGGGAGTGGCATGCCTACTTCCTTCTCTCTCTATGCTGGTGGCCCCAACTATTTCTTCAGTGAATTCCTATTCAGAGATAGGATTTAACCTTTTCCTTTTGACCAAGCTGGTCTTTGCACATGTCTGTGTGGTTGCTTTGCCCGATGTAGTGGGCTCTTCCCTATTTCTTTTGAGGCTTTTCTCATCATTTAGAGGAGTTTGCAAGATAGGGGGAGTACTCATGATGGGCTCTGGTATACCTATTTGAGTTAACTCCTCTAATAGGTCTGGCTATTCTAACTCTTCTTGCACTTGGGATTCTTATTCTATATGTGATTCACTTTGTGCCTGGGATTCTCCTTGGGCCTGAGATTCTTCTTAGACTTGAGATTCTTATTAGAATTGAGACCCTCCTAACACCTGCGGGAAAGAACCCTCATCAAGTTGTTTCTCTAGATCAATTAGACCATTTTCAACAACAACTTCAGTACTATCCCTGTCCACTAAAGTATTCTCCACCCATTCCAATTGATTTGCATAATTTTCTATCTCAGGGGTTCGGTGGTGAATGTAGGGAGCCATCTTGTTTTTCTGCCTTATGTTGCAGATGAAGTCCAAGGGATCATATCTCCATATGAAGCTCTATTTTAGTTTAAGTCTCTGAAGGATTTTCTCTGCTTCTTTTCCAGCTTCTCGGCTTTTACGCACAAAGGGGCCTAGTTGATCTTTGATTCTGAGCTTGGCCTTCTTTTTGGCTTTAACAAAATGCACCTCATATGAATTGATTATCTACCTATAGTACTCTAGAGCAAATAACCTCATTGGGAGGTATCTAGGAAGTTTATATGGGGCCAACTCACAGCCATAGATCCTAATTTCAGTGTAATTTTGGTACAAGTACCAATCTTCCACTTTGTGTTGTTTTGAAAACTGCAGGATCCTCCTGATATCTGAACTGATTCTTGGAGGATGACTTCCTAACAACATGGTCACTACAATATGTACAAAAATATCTATGAAGTCTGTGTATGGGTATGGTGAGTCATACTTATGGATCAAAGGAGTCCAAAAAATCACTGACCTAAGGTGACCTTTAGTATCAAGCTTTTGGAGAGTAATGGGGAACTTGTCATCTTGGTAATATAAAAAAAAGGTGGTACAAAACTGAGGAATACTTGAATACTCTCTCATTTCTCATCCTAAGAAATTGGTCGTGCATCCTATCAGCTATGAACTTGGCGTAATCATACATGACAACAGGGGGTTGTCCTGGAGTGAAAATGGATATGAAGGCTAAGATTATTTCATCTATATATTCACTGGTAGTATAGCCTAAGATACTAGATATCACTGCTACAATGTCCTGGCCAAATTTAGAAAAAATGGTATATATATGGGGGAGGATCTTTTGGAATATGTTTTACTTCTACAATAAAAGTTTGGAATATTTCAGCCAGCTTTGCAGTGGTTAGCTCGGGGAATTGGTCCAATAAGTCTCCAATTGAAATAGGGGTTAGATTTTGCCCTAGTTGAAGTTGCAGCATTTCATTGATTAACTCGACAATGATGGTGAAAAGTATGGTTTGGCCTGGGGACATCAATGCTCTTTGACTGGGGAGGTAGTTTGCATGGCAATAATGGACAATTTCTGGAAAGATGTGCACCTTCGGGAATTGATAATTGGGAAAATTAGACTCCCAAAGGCTTATTTTATCAACATGGTTTAGGTATTGGTCTCTATACTGGCAGTATAATTTGAGAGGAGATTCATGGACAAAAGTGTCCTTGATTTGGAAATCTTTATCAGCAAGGGGAAGGTGGTCCAAGTCTAGGTGAGGAGTGGAAATTGGTCTAACATCCATGGAAATTGCGGCTACCATTCTCAGTTCTTGTGGATTTGTGAATGGGGGAGGTAAATTGTCAGTCTTTTTAGGGTAAAGGTAGTTCAATTCTAGATGGGTTTTAAGTTACTAGAGTTTCCCTTTAATTTCAATTAAGAAAACTTAGTGATTGGTTTGGAAATTGATAGGGCTTTTCAATTGATTCTAGCTTAAATACTTGGAATCGAAGAGAACGGGGTGTAAAACAGGTAACTGGCAACTGTGAACGGTTGAAAGAACTTTAAATAGGCTGGAAGGCAATCTGGAAGCTTTAAGGCGTCTTCAGGGTGCAATTGTATGTGGGTTGGCAGCTTTTGACATTCGTAGGTACGTGCATGGAATCTTTCAATTGAAAAATGATAAAACAATAATTTGGGGCTTTTTTGGATTTATGCGCGAAAAGTCAATTTGGCAGGTATGGGTGTACAGTGGTCGTTTGTCATGTAGCGGAGTGAACAGTGGCAGTTTTGGCATTTAGTGGGGTGGCGGTAAGTGGTTTGTTTCGCATGGCTTTGGGGAGCTTGGCAGTATTGGGGGGAGGCCGGCCGATTCCATTCATCAAGCACCACATCACCTCGGGGGGCCAACAGAAAATAGCCCATTTCAGGCGGGTAACATTCGGATTTCTGGCCCTTCCGAAATCAACACGGGCCATCGGATGGGGAGGGGAGAGATCGTGTGGTGGTCGAGCGGTGGAGCTACACAAAAGGTAATGGGGGGGCCCGACAGGAATTTAAGCACAGTAGTTTGGCTTAATGAGGGATTAAGGCAGGGATTAAGGTATCGAGTGAGATTTAATTAGGTTTTTAACTAACTTAATAGAGGATCGATTAGTTAGTGGGTTCAGGTTTGAAAACCTTAATTTATATAATTAAACTGGAGTGGGATTAATTAATTTAGCAGGAGTTAATATATATATATGGGAAATGGGTTTTCACTAAGGATTTAATAATTAAGTTAATAATTTAGTCAAATGAGTAGAAGGGGCACCATACCCTAAGCATATGATTTTCATTGTTTAATGGTCTCCTATTAAACTTAGGATATAGTGTTTTTTGTGGGTTTTTTATTGTGAAAATGTGTAATGTAGGGGAACAAATACTTTTCCTAGGTAAAGTGATTTAACCTTAGGAAAGAATATTATTTAGGGAAAATGAATGAACTGAAGGGGGGAATAAATGCTTATGAGGGAATTTAGTACTTATTTCGTATAAGTCATTGAGCCGAGGGTCCGGTCCCTCCAAAAGTTAGAGAAATGCTTTGAGCCTCTTTGACTTAGGGTTTTTAGGTACTTTGATCTTTATTGTGGGAAATTAGTTAAGTAAAAGGTGAAATGAATGAGGGGAATTAATTAATTTACTTTGATATTCATCTGCATGCTTGAGTGCCCATTCACATATGTAACTTTTATGATGAAACAGATGATACACATGCTTTTGTCTAATCAATCATCAAAATTTTGCAACCTTTCTTCTACTTACACATCTACTCATCCTACCATTTTTACTTCTCTTTATTAGGGTGCATTTGAGCTAGCAAACCCTTATCAAACATTTTTTCCTTTCTTTACAACAGCAAACTAACTAAATCTAACCTTATTACATCCAAGGGCTAAGATTAAACAATTGAGCTCCTTTTATTTACTCTACCCATCTTCTTATCTGCCAAGATTAAACTGTTTGGTCAGATTTTATTCTCTATCTATAGACATGAGATTTAAACATGAAATAGCTAAGTTTAAACATTTTGACTATCATGGATTGTGGCAAAGATTACAAATTGCACACAATCAATTATTTTTCACAAAAAGTAAAAAGTATCTTCATGTTCCGGATTATCCACAATTTTAGCTACAAAAAACTTCCACAGAGGCTTAAAATCCAAAGTAAAAAGTAGTGGAATTTTGACTTGCACATTTTCATGGTCTTCTCTTTTCTTGGGGTTCATATTTTTCAACCTTTTGGACCTTTTTATTCTTTTTGTACTTTGATTATACTTTTAGGACATACCCTCTTTACATTTTTTAATTTTTTTGAATATGGAAAATATTTGCAGAAAGAAAAGGTATGTACATATTGCAGGTTTAATCTCAGTCATTCAAAAATTATGACTCCTATTGGTATAGGAACCTAATAGTGGCTCCACTTGGGGATGGAATTTCCTGGTGGAATGTCAAGAACTTGTAAATGAATGGCCTTCTGAATTGTTGTGATGTCACTATTCAACTTTTTCCCTTTCACTTTTCTGCCTTATTACTATTTATGACAGTAAAACGTTTGAAGATTAGGGCCTTCTCTTCGGGCTTCAACTTCAAACATTACCATCCAATCCACTATAAACTTTTGAAAAACAGAATACATACAAATGATTAGTGAGATCAGTAATTAGGTTCAATGTAGTGCTTAAGAATTCGACCATTAACTAGTCCTTCTTCTACTTCTGTGCCATCCATTTCTCCGAGGAAGAAAGCATTATTACCTCTGAAAGCATAGATGATATATGGGCCTTTCCATAGGAAATCAAATTTCCCATGTTTACCTTTATCCTCTCTTCTGGAATTACATTTCAAAACTTTGTCCCCTAGGTAAAGATCTTATGCTTTAGTCCTTTTATCAAAAGTCTTTTTTATCCTTTCCTGCACAACTTGAGATTTGATGTACACTTCTTCCCTAGTCTGCTATAAGTGAATTTTTTGGTTGATTCTCCTTTGGATGTGTACAACCTGCAACTCTTGGAGCAGCTTCATCACTGGTGTTCCCAAGGAAGATGGGAAAACAACTTCCATTCATAAACTAATTGATAAGGACTAGTACCAATGGATTTCTTTGTGGCTAGCTTGTCTACCCAGAAGGCATTCACTAGCTTCTTATTCCATGTTTTCTTGTTGTCTTCTGATAATTTTTTTATGATATTTACCATACTTTTGTTTGAGGACTCTGCTAGTCCATTTCCTTGGGGGTAATAAGCTATGGAATGGCCCAAAGTTATATGGTACTTATTACAGAAATCAAACATTCCCTTGGATTTAAAGGCTGATGCATTATTAGTGATGATCTTGGTTGGGCACCCAAATCTATATAGGATGTTGGATTCAAGGAAGGTTATTATAACAGTGTTAGTGGCTTGCCTTGATGGTATGGCTTCTATCCATTTCGTAAAATAATATGTAGCAGTGAGGATCCATTTGCGTTGGGCAGAGGAGGGTGGGTGGATTTCACCAATGAATTCTAGACCCCATTGTTCAAAAGGTGTTTCAGTAGATATTGGTTTTAGAGGCAAGGGTAAAAGCTTTTTCTTTCCTTCAAAAATTTGGCATTTGTGACAAGAGGTTACAAATTTCTTCACATCAAAAAATATAGTGGGCCAATAAAAATTGGCTGTAAGAATCTTGTCAGTGGTGGTTTTACAGTAAAGATGTCCTCCACAATCACTTGCATGAAACTCTTGTAACACTTTGTCAAATTATTCTTTCAATAAATAGTTAAGAAGGTTGCCTTCATGATTCCTCCAAAATAGAGCATTGTCGATTATGCAAAATTTTAAAGACTTCATTTTCAAAAACCTGCTTTTGGTCCTAGATAATTCAGGAGGAGCTTGTAAGTTTTGTAAAACATATATGATATCAGCATACCATGGTGATTCAATAAAGGCCTCGTTGATTGGTGGAGTCACCATCTCCTCTCCATTATCCATTTCTGCAATAAAATTTATGTCTAAGGCCTGACAGTTTGATTCAGCCATGAGCTTGGCTAAACATTGGACTTTGATTAACTTCATTGGCTTGATTTCTAGGTCATATTATAATATAATAACAATCCATTTCCCTCTCTTTCCGTCTGGACCATCCTGAGTTAGGATATCCTTGACTACTGCATTGGGGACATAGGCTATTACATGAGAATATAAAATGTAAACTCTAAAATATTTGATAGCTTTGACCAAAGCGAAGGCTTGCTTTTCCATTATATTATACTTTAAAGGACCATCTCTCAGGGCTTTGCTAAAAAAGGAAATAGGTTTTTCATAACCCTGATCATTTTTCTGTAGTAGGACTGCAACGATTGTGTGTTCTGAGGCGAAAGAAAATATAATGAAATCCCTATCAAACTTTGGACTGATCAAAACTGGTGTTCTTTTTAATGTTATCTTAATATCTTCAATGGAATTCTTAGCTTCAACTATCCATTTTATGGTCGAATCTTCTTCAACGTGTTATTCAATGATCTAATTAATTATGCAAGGTTAGAAATAAATCTGCTAAGAAAGTTAATTTTTCCTCAAAAGGTTGTAATTCCATGATGCTCCTAAGATGTTGCATCTGTAAGATGGCTTCAATTCTTGCAGGATCTATTCAGATACCATCTTTAGGGATTATTCGCCTAAAACGCTTCCCTCTTCTAACCCAAATAAAGATTTTTTAGGATTCAAAGAAATTCCATACTTCCTACATTTGATGAAGACCTGCCTTATATGATCTAAGTGTTGTTTATCAGATTTTAAGAATACAGTGATATCATCTAAGTATATTACTAGGAAGTCATGAATTTCCTTAGCAAAAGCTATATCCATAGCCCTTTGAATGGTGGCCCCTGCATTCTTTAATCCAAAAGGCATTTTCACATACATGAATGTGCCCCAAGGAATAGTGAATGTTGTTTTAGCCTGGTCATCTAGGTGAACTAAAATATGATTGTAACCAGAAAACCCATCCAATAATCAGATTCTAGTTGACCCTACTACCCTTTGTAATATATGATCCATTTTAGGGAGAGGGTAATTGTCTTTGAGTGAAACTTTATTGAGATTCCTGATATCAACACATAATCTAATCTCACAAGTTTTCTTCCTTTTTGGCAGAAAATTTGAAACCCAATAAGAGAATCTAATCGGTGCTATTATCTTGGCTTCATACATTCTTCTAATTTCCTTTTCAATAGAAGGCAATAGAATAGGATTATTCCTCCTAAGCTTCTGTCTAAAAGGTTTCTGGTTTTCTTTTATGGGGATGGTGTGTTGTATTATGATGGTGTCATAGGACTTGAGGTCCTCATAACTGCAAGCAAAGACATCCTGGAACTCCTTTATCAGTTCAATGTATTTCACTTTTTCGGTAGGAGGTAAGGACTTTGAAAGTTTTATGAATTTTGGATTTTCCTCAGTACCTATTTTACACTCCTCTATATCAGATTTTAAGGGTTCCATATTTGGTTTTCTAGGGACATCATTTGAATCAAACAAGTCTTCCAAAGGAGTTAATCCTTTGGGCAAAAAGTTGTATTTGAGATTAATGATTTTAGAGTCTTCGTTAATTATCTCATCTATTTCAACTTGCTTTAAGTTTTGTATATCTGATTTTGTAAATTTAGTGGGATGGAATCTATCTATCTTTTCATCTTCTATTTCATTAATTTCTATTTTATCTTTGAAATCAGGATCTAATGTTATGTCAATATCTATATTATTGTTTACAAATTCCTCTTCTAAAGTTAAAAAATTATTTATTTATTGGTCATTGTTGAATACTTTCCAGTTTTTCAAGTTATCTAGGATAGCAGGTATGTGCTTAACCTCAGCAGTGTACTGATGGTTAGGTTGAAATAGTAACTTACAAGTGCTAGCAAACATTGCTAAACTATGAGCCTACATATTATGTTTCCTTGGGATGACTGCAAGCTTAGTTTCTAGGAAAGTGTTTAATATTTCTACAATTGTTCCTCTATAAAAACTTAATCTAGGGTCTTTGGTCATATATACAACATTAATTTGTTTTATAACCAACTTAGAATCTCCCATAATAGAAATAATTATAGCTCCTAATTTTCTAACCAATTTGAGACCTAAAAGAAGTGCTTCATATTCAGCAATGTTGTTAGTGCATTGAAATTCAGTCTGTAAGCATGGCCCTCTAAGTAATCATTCTCCAGATTATAAATCCATACTCCTTCTCCTACTCCTAGCTTGTTGACTGACCCATCAAATTCAAGATGCCATAATATTTCATGTTCATAATTCTTACTATCTAGAGGGACAAAATTTTCATTGATTAAGGTATCCTGAACATCTTTTTTATCTGAAAGCTCTTGAGTTTAGACAATTTGATTTTGAGTTGTAACTACAATTTATTTTGGTTATGAAATAGTTTTGTTTGAAGTGGGTTCTTGTGTTTTTTTAGCATTGTACAGAATAAAAGAATGGATGTCTGGTTGCATGGAATAGATAGGAACGTTTTGAGGCCTAACCTGGCTACTCACTACATATTTCATTAGGGTCTCCTTGTACAATTTTTTAGGATGTCCAAAGACTTAAATTGTGGCATATGGCATGTCAAATTGCAAAGATCCTTGGAGTTTAGCCCCCCATGATATAGACAATAGCATGTCATATTTAGGTGGTATATCAGCAACAACTATGTCCATGAGAATGGTCTTAGCAAGATATTGTACTAAGGAAACACATGAGTCTTTAATTAACCCTAGACATTTTACCTGGCTTGAATAAAATGAAAATAGGTCCTTGTAAGTCCTAGTAATGTCCAAGTTTAATTTTTCCATAACAGATTTAGGCATTAAATTGTGTGAAGCCCCAGAATATAACATTGCATTGTGTAATATTTTATCATGAATGTTAAGGCTATTATAAGAGGGTGGTATCCATCCTTCTAATATTTTGCCATTAACATCAAGACCGAATATAAGTTCAGGTTGATCATCAAACAAGTTGATAGAGTATTCATTCTCAACGAAGTTTAAGGTTTTGCTTATTTGATATTTGTAAGTTTCATTTTTAATCAGCTCTGTTAAGGGAACTGATATTTTCAGTTTAGCCACCTCTGGTCCCAAATTGAAAGGCAAAGGGACTTTCTCTGTTTGAGGATTTGGAATTTTCATGGTAGGAGTTTGAGTAGATTTCTCTTCTTTTTCTACATTTGAAGTATATTTATGTGGATTTTCTAATATGAAGTTTGGATATTTCTCCACTTCCTCCTTGGAGGGGATTGAAGTGGATGGTTGATCATTAGGGGATTGGTCATGGGTTATATCTACAATGGTGGGACCAGAAGGGTTCTGATTTGGTCTAGAGAGGATTTGGAAAGTTTTAGTGATTACAACTATTTGATTTTCATAGGTTGATTTGCTACTGCTTTCTTTCTTTGGTGAGGAGTATCAGTGTTCTTTTTACTCCTCAAGTTGTACTATTTGTGCACCTCAAATATAGCATAATCATATCCTTGCTTATAATCAAATGATTCTCCATATTGGGTCTGCAATTGCTTAAGCATATGTAATCCCTGATCATCTTGGGTTAAAAAGATAGTTTCCTAGTCATCTAATCCCATTAAGTTGATTTGTGTGTCTTGTTCAGGGTCTTCTGAATGGGACATTTCAGCATAGTTTTCTTGAAAAGGAGGCCTAATATTCTGATCAGGTCCATTTTTTCCAATATTTTGATTTTGATTCTTTCTAAAGTTTGGATTTCTCACTGGAGGTGCTTGTTGATTATCCCAGTGAGGCTTCCTTTCAATGTTCTCTATCCTATCCATCAATTTTTCCATTCCTTTAGCTAGGGCATCTATTTTAAGGTCAGAGAGTGAGGCTTCATCTTTCAAGGGCCCCCTCCTTTCATTCCTAACCCTAGCTCTTTTTTCTAGCAAATTATCTTCTACACTAACTGCTACACTCTGCATGTCTTCTAAAGTTGGAGGATTTCTCTCTCTAAGTTGGAATTCCATATCAGTGTCAAACCCATCAAGAAACTTTATCAGAGCTAAGCCAGGTGGGGGTATAAGATTGACTGGTATTGCATTGTATACATTGTTAAATATTGCACAATAATCCTGGACTATTTCACTTGGTCCTATCCTAATGTTTTCATATTCCAAAAGGATTTGCAGAGGATTCTTTTTCTTTTCCCATCTATTTAAAAATTGTTAATAAAATACTTCTAAAGTGTCTATGCTATTAGCAGGTAAAGATCTAAACCATGTTCTTATATCACCAGCTAGAGTCTGGGAAAAAAGTATCATCTAAACATCACCAATATCAATTTCATGTAATTCAAATAAATCTGTCATTTTGTTTGTATGTTGTTGTGTTGTGTAAGTTCTTGAGCCATCGAATTGGACAATTTTGTTCTGGTAATCTTGTGGCATGGCACCACGTGGAGAAGGTAACACAAGAGGAGCATATATATTTTCCATGGCCCTAAGTTGGGCTGGGCTGAGAGGTTGGGTTGGGGTACCAGGAGATGATACAGTAGTTGATGAAGAACTGGGAGTAATGGGTGACTGTTGTGTAATGATAGGTTGGTGGGGAAGTGAAGGTATAAACGGAGGTGAGTAATGAACTTCAGAAGTGGAAGGGAATAATGGTGAACTAAGGGTAGTTGACACTGGTTCAGAGAGCTCAGGGACCTTCGCAGTAGTAAGGGATGATTGGGGGGAATTTAGAATATACTCATCAATGGATCGATTTGCCTTTTGGACTTCAAGATCAGCAATAAACTCTGGGTCTAGAAATATGTCATCAAGTGCACTTTCAGACCTAGTTCTAAATAGGGAAAGGTCAAATGACTCATCCAAGGGGAGGTCTTCTGAAAACAACCACTCATCAAGGCATGAATCTGCTTCGATTGAAGGTGTTGGCCTGACTGAAATTTCTTGTCTTCTAGATCTTCTCGAAATCAGGTTGGGATTATCCACTACTAGGGGAGGATTGAGATTTGGATTGGCCCTAGTATAGTGAGTTTTCCTTGAAGCCAGAGTTTAGAGCTTTTCTAATTACTTTATTTTTGTAATTTTTTTGTAAATAACTTCTAATCATCTTTAACTTTAGACCCTTTAAGCTGGTTGATATTTTTGCGCTAGAATCATCTTTATCTTTAATATTTCACTGATACTCTTTAACCTGCTACTCTTTGACCTTGTTGATCTGCTTATTACTTGTTTCATCTGGATGCCTTCAGACTTACTGTGGTAACCTATAATAAATCTGTCATTTTTTCCCACCATTCATCCTCAGATAACTTTACTTTGAGCATTCTTCTGTAGATTTCTTCTACCTCTGTGTATTTGGCAAAATTAGGCATGGTGACAAACAAATGTTTCACCTCATGCTCTAAGAAAAACAGATTCTCCAAAGTATCATACAATACTTTTCCAGTTGGCAAGGATTTGATACCTGAAGTGCTTGCTTGTTCCTTGGCCAACTTTCTAAGTCTGTCAGTGTAGTCCAATTGGGTCATAAGTTTATCACGAATGACCATAGGACTGGGAATGCCTTTGTCCCTAAAAATTTGAAATTTGGCCATGAATCTGTCAATGACCACCTGCATATTATGGCATCTTTCTTGTAATTTAACAATGAGGTTTCTTTTGGAAAGAACCTTTTTAACTTTCGGGATGGCTTCAGTCCTATCCTCTATACCCAACTCATTTAGCTTATGTCTATTCTTGATGTTCAAGAAGTGGATGAGTCTATTAGCATCCTTAGGTTGTTCTCCCAAATATTCCTTTACTTTCTAAACAACCTCAGTGGCTACTTTCACCAATCAATATCCTCAAATATGACTTGAATTGATGGCCAAATATCATTGACAGAGTTAATGATATTGGCTTAGAGCATCTCTTTTGTCTTTCCTAGTGGCTTCTGTAATGTTAAATCTTTTTCTAGGACCTTGATCTTCTCACCCACCTTTAGGGCTTTCTGTGCTTCTTCTCTCTTTTGAATTTGGGAAAGCTTACAGTCAGTTTCTAAGCTTTCCACTTTCTCCTTTAACCTTTTGAGCTCTGTTACCTGGATTGAAATTTCCTCCTTGGATTTTACCAGCTATGTTGTTTTCTCTGTTGAAGTACCTGTTGCTATAGATTCAGTGGTGATTGGGAGTGTTATGGTAGGTGGAGTTGTGGGTGCCAATGATGCTACCAATGTTGAAGGAACTGCAGTAGAAATAGTGGGAATGGCATTCCTAGAAGTGGTGGCCAAGTCACTTTGTTTGGACTGAATCAATGTGTCTAACTCATATTTCTTTCAGTTGGTAATTTATCTTTAGGACCAAGTCCATAAGCTCTTCTTGTACTTTTTGTGTCTCTAAGACTTCTGCTATTTATGGGTGATGTAATGGTGGAATCTTGAGTTGCTTCTTCAAAGCAGCTATGTCATCATTCTTCTTCTTTATCATTTTTTAGTGGCCTTTACATCTTTGGGATCGTGTCCCAACTCAATGATTAAGTCCTCTAAGGAATTGATTCTGATGTCTTTGGCCTATGAAGAGGCCTTCTTCAATTGGAAGTGAGCTGATATATTATTTAGGGAGTTTTGCAAATGGTGGGTTGTGATAGCTTTCCCTATCAAGTTGGAGTAAATCATCTCCCCTATCTATTTGTGCAACTCAATCTGGTCAATAGGATGTATGTCTTTCACCAGTACTTCGAAGTCTATATTTTTGAAGTCTGCTATTGTTTTTGG
Organism: Pinus taeda; assembly: GCA_000404065.3. Taxonomy (NCBI): domain Eukaryota; kingdom Viridiplantae; phylum Streptophyta; class Pinopsida; order Pinales; family Pinaceae; genus Pinus; species Pinus taeda. The sequence continues at coordinate 116,436 of APFE031611735.1, forward strand.
TTGCTGAGTAGTAGGCTTCATAAATGTCATCTACATTTTTCCTTCTTTCACATCATAGGCTGACATAAGGCTTGTTTAATTGGTACGTGCCATTTTTAAGTATTGTGCATGAGTTTTGGCTTTTAGCCTCTCATTTCTAGCTTTTATGTCCTTGTACCTTTCTCTGATGTCTTGGTCCCTATCAGCTCGCATCCTTATTGAAGACACTTCAACACTCTGCTTCCTTTCCAACATCTACGTATATCATGTGGAAGGTTCTAGTGTGCCCCTAGAGGGAGTGGCATGCCTACTTCCTTCTCTCTTTATGTTGGTGGCCCCTACTGTTTCTTCTGTGAATTCCTATTCAGAGACAGGATTTAACCTTGTTTAGAGAATTTTCAGCGAAATCACATAAATTATCTTTTGTCGACGCGTTTCGAACCAACCAGTGCGGTTCATCTTCAGGACAAGTTGAAGAACTGATCCAGCTTAGCTAGTTAAATAGTATGGGCAGAGACTCCAACAGCTAGAATGATAACGGCTACTATTGACCTTATGACCCCAACCAGATAATTATATATTTTAATTATGATAATTCCTGGAAAATAGTTAAATTAGGTAAATTTATATAAGAAAAGGGGCATCTCAATAACCAATCCGCCGCCATTAAATTCACGATGGAAAAAGAAGATAATGGTTTCCTTCCTTTCTTGGATGTTCTCATCTCTAAGAAGGTGGATGGTTCCTTTTCTCATCAGGTGTTTAGAAAGAAGACACATACTGAGCAATACCTGCATGCTTCTTCCCATCATTTCCCCGCTCAGAAGTTAGGGGTTCTAAGCACGCTTGCCACCCGTGCTGTTAGGATTTCTGATGATGAGAGCTTGGAAACAGAGAAGGCTCATCTCCTAGATGTCTTTGTGAAGAATGGTTACAATCGACACCTGGGTCAAAAAGCCTTCCTCAAGGCCAATAAGGAGCCGTATGTCCGAAGAGATCCTAACGATCATGTCATGGGTGTGAATCTTCCTTACATCCAAGGGAACACTGATAGGATTGCAAGGATTCTGAGGAAGTACGATGTGCCCGCTACTTTTAGACCTCTCAATACTATCTGCGGCTCCCTCGGGTCTGTAAAAGACCCTATTAACCCTAAAGACATGAAGGGCGTCTATGTTATTCCTTGTTCCTGTGGGACGCCATATATTGGTGAAACGGGTCGCTCTATCAATCAAAGGATTAGCGAACATTCGGCTCACTTAAGGCATGGTAGGACCAAGTCCTCAGCCCTGGCTGAACATGCCGAGAAGACGATGCATCATGTCTGTATTGAAGAGGCTCAATTCATTGCCAAAGTTGCGCAGTTTCACCACCACAAATTTAGGGATGCCCTGGAGATTGAGAAAAGGCCAAATAATCTTAATAGGGATGATGGTTGGAAGATCAGCAGTTGCTGGGTCCCATCCCTGTCTTCCTAGCCTCCTCTGTCCCTCAATTTTTTAGATCTTATGGTTTCTGTTTCCCTCTCCTTAGTAGTTGTTTCTGTGGTTGGTCCTGTTTCCCTTGGTTTATTATAATCTTTAATATATTATTAGCCCTTTAACTGATTTGTTCATTCATCTTTTATCTTAGCATCCTAAACATATATTGGAATTAATATAAATTTAATCCCTTCCATTTTCTTATGATTATCCGTTATTAATAAGATATTTGATAATTAGTTTCAAACCATTAAATGTTTGGACCGTATTTCAATTATATTTTAACTATTATGATTGGGTTAGAATTATATTTAATTATTATAATTTAATAAATTGACTATGTTTTCATTTAATTACTAATCTCTACAGATTATTGGGATTCACCCTAATGATCCTCATATTATATCTATAATTTATATATAAAAATATATATTGATTAATTAACAAGTATAAATTTCCCACCCTTTTAACAATTCAATTATAATTTATTGTAATATATATTTAGTTCTTAATAATAGTTTGAATATTTTTAAATTTAAAAGCCTAATAGTATATGGAATTAGTTTATTTTAATCACTTCTTTTATCTTAATTCACCCAATTTTATGTATATTCTATTCAAAATTTTGAACCATTAATATCATTAACTAATCCATGATATTAATTTGCTTAAATATAATTATTGGCATAATAATAAATATAAAATAGAATAAATTACTAAACTCTAAAGATTAGTTTAATTCACCCTAATGATCGAGATATTGTATTTGTAATTTATATATAAAAATATATATTGATTAATTAACAATTATAAATTACCTTCCTTTATAACAATTCAATTATAATTTTAGTTCTTAATAATAGTTTGAATATTTTAAATTTAACAACCTAATAGTATATGGAATTAGTTTATTTTAATCACTTCTTTTATCTTAATTACCCAATATTATGTATATTCGATATAAAAACTAATCCATGATATTAATTTACTTAAATATAATTATTGGAATAATAATAAATATAAAATAAAATAAATTATTATATTATTTTTATGAATTTAAATTGATTAACGTACTTTCTAACGATCCATTAGGATCGAAAGGATGGATAAAAAAATAAATAAATATAAAATAAACTATTATTTGTTATAAATTTATATATTATAATAAATAATTGTAATTAGTTAAATATATAAATGATTTCCTAACTTGTGGGAGCCCTTCTCTTATATTAATTTACCCAATTTAACTATTTTCTAGGAATAATCATAATTAAAATATAACAATTATCTGGCTGGGGTCATAAGGTCAAAATTAGCCGGTATCAATCTAACTGTTGGAGTCTCTGCCCATACTATTTAACTAGCTAAGCTGGATCGGTTCTTCAACTTGTCCTGACGATGAACCACACTGGTTGGTTCGAAACGTGTCGACAAAAGATTATTTATGTGATTTCGCTGAAAATTCTCTAAACAATATAAATCATCGGCGCATAGACCACTTAAAATTGGAGGATGTTGACATACTTGTTTATGAGTTCAATTTAACAAAGAGAGGAACTCTTCGCTTCAAGACAATAGAGATTATAAAGAGGTTGTTACCAAAAGGAACAATGTTGAGATGGGAGTCTGTTGAAACAAATTGTAGATCTAGAAGAATTTTGAAACCTAAAATGGTGGGCATGCATGTGGATTTAGATGGGGAATAGTTGATGAAAGAGAAGATTATGGAACATCTTCATCTGCATCCATTCATTCATCTGGAGATGTCAATTTTGATGGTGTGCAAGAAAATATGAGTGATTTTGAATAATTGTCTAAGACAGTCTGTATAACTGATGTTTGCATCATATCTTGAAATAAAATTTTTGATTTCCATATAGTGTTAAATGAAGTTATGAGTCATTTTTATGTTTGGGATTATATGTTTTAATTATGATGATTTTTATTGTTTAGAATATCTACAATGGAACAATAACTTAGAGATATATTTTATGTTTCATTCAATCTACAAGTAATGACATTTTGATTAATTTAGTCATGTAATTTATTCATAATGTCATGGTTTTTTAATGTTATGGTTGAAAACAATTAGAATTTTAGTGATCTTTAGTGTCATGTTATTTTATGTTTAACAACATCGATGAAAACTGATATAATTTTAATGTGTTTAATATCCCATTATTTTATCTTTATCGTCATTACTAAAAAATGTTGAAATTATACCTAAGAAAGAAAAATGTTATTCTACCAAAAACATTAGTGTGTTGTTTTCCTCAAAAACAACTGTTTTTTGCACAAAAAAATTCGGTTTTACTCCCGTTTTTTAAAAATGTTGAAAATTGACCCTAAAAAACTAATATTGTTGTAGTATACACACTTTTCGTTTTTAGCACTGTTTTTCATGTTTTTTTGGGGTTTTTTAGCTAAAGTTCCCATTTCAAGTTTATAGTTCCCGTTTCAAAGTTTACATTGTTATATTCAACAAAAGTACAAAATATGAAACAATTGGAATGAATCTGTCATTAAATGAATGAAATTACATTAGCAAATAAAAGTAATTGTAAATACAATTAATAAAACCCCTATCTTTTTCTCTGTTCCTTGATTCGACCTCCAACATTCCTTCCAAAATCATAATCTCTTCCACTAAAGGGAAAAAGTTGCAATAGTGCAAGTTCTGCCTCAAATACAAAGTCTAGATCTCAAAAAGAAAACCCTTAATAACCCAGATTTGAGTTTTCCTCTCATCCTAAAGCTAAAAATCCATTTACAAAAGTGCCTAGAGTATCAAAGTTGTAGCTAAGAGGCACCCTTTCCTCATTCTCAAAGCTTATATTTATAATTTTAAAAAAGAATCCAAAATGGAAAGTTGTTGGTAAAATTTGGATTCATCAATTATGGAGTTGTGATTCCTCTTTCTTTCCTTTGCTTGTGTAATATCATTTTTATAAAATATATTAGTTTTATCTTTTCCAACATATCTTTTGCAAAAACCAATCAAAACTGAAATAAAATGAATTAAATTTGAAAATAAAAATCAAATGCCAAAAATGGGAAAAACAAACTCCCACAGTGAATTGTAATTAAATGAATAAAATAAATCAAAATTGTGTCTCCCAATAATCCATGTAATGATTTATTTGGCCAAAGAGGACAAACTCTAATGGATTTGCAACAACAAAATTTTCAACCAACCAAATTTTCTAGAACAAATTTAGAAATTGGTTTTTTGGTGAAAATCGAGAGCTCCATTTTTTGCTAATTTTTAGACATAGTTAGTTACCAAATCTAGTCATGATACCGCTCCTAAAATGTTTTCCATAGTTTGAAATTTCCAACAAATCATTCTGCGCATCATTTAGCCAAGTAGAATTTAAGATAATAGCTTCTAGAGTTTGGTTATCAAAACTGCCACTATGCCGAAAAATACCTGCCTAAGCAAAATTGGAACATTTCACTGAAATTCTAATTTTAAACTAAATATCTAAATTTTAATAAATTTAATCTAAAAAATTACTTAAAAAAATTATATTATAAAGTCATTAACGATGATGATGATGATGATGATGATGATGGTTAAGGTCCACGAGGACCAAATAATGGATCTATCGGACCTAAAAAGACTAAATTTATTTATTTGATTTAAAGATTTTATTCCTATGCTCAAAAAAGCTTGGAGAGAAGCTCCCGAGAGTTCACTGATAATTTTGGCCATTAAAAGGCTAGGAAGGTCAGTATTGTAAACAAAGGTTGGTGAAATTGAATTCTAATTGGTTTATGCCGGGGCACTCTAAGAGAAGTGGTTTCATTCCTCGAGGCTCCTATTTCCAAATATGCAGATCCTTTTCTATCCATGGTTTTAGAACTACCAGCGGCCAGGGCCGTTCACTTATGGAGTCAATGAGAATTGTTCTATCTTTGGCTTTATATTAATTTTCTTTTTTGAGCTAGTTAGAATAGGAGAGATACTTTTGATCTTCAAGAGTGGGGTTGATTGAACCTCTATATACAAATTATAAATCAAATAAAATGATAAATTTAAATCAATTTAAAAATTTTATAAAATAAAAAATAAAATAAAAATTTATTTTTTTATTTAAATTATATATTTTTAATGGATAGTGGATTTTGGGTCCCACAAAGATCTTGATGATTATAATGGAGAGGGAAGGGAGTTATAAGGGAAGAGATGAGGTAATGGAGGAGGTGAAGGTTTAATAAATGAAGGGAGCGGTAAGGATTATTAGGAGAGGGAGTAGCCCAGAGGCCCGAGAAAAATAGAGCTAAGAGGGTATTAGAAAAGGTTGTTGGGGAGAGAGGAGTCAAGTTCCACATGGAGTGGGCCCTCTTCCCCGTACCATATAATATGATTTCGGGAGGAAACTCAAGCCCCCGGAGGGTCTTAAGCCCGAGGTTTTTAGAATTGAATTTAGTTTTTGTTCCGAGCGTCGGGGGGTTTTTAAGTTTTTATTAATTTTTAAATAATATTTAGTATTTTGAATTTTATATATGTAATTATAGGAATTTGAATAAATATATATTTTTTATGATTAATTATTCACATTAAGTTTTTGTTGCAAGGTCGTATGGTAGATATTAATATATAACTATTAAAAAAATAATTAAATTAGTATTCACATAAGTTAAACTAATTAAAATGAATTCTTAATCAATATAAGTTAATAAATTGATTAAATAATAATAATAATTACAAATTTGTTGTAGTCGCTACAACACTATTCAAAATTTTGGATGTATTCAAAATTTGGGGTTCCCCTCTGCTTGTCCCATGTTATTAGGGTTTTGATCAAGTTTTTAATTAGTCACTCTCCCCATCACTCGTTCTTATCGAACCCTATTAATGCGCTTATTCATGCGATGTGCATTGCACTCATTTTCCTTGTTATCTCATGATTGCAATAGGGTTTGGAGGTTTGTTGCTCCAACGATGCATTAAAAGTTCCTCTTGAGTTTGAAACTTATCTTTCTATAGTGTGCATCACAAATTAGTGGAGGCATTGTGTGTGGACAAATAAGACTTCAATTTGGCCTTCATTGTGTTAACCATGTTAGGGTTTGGGAGAAACCCTAAATCGTCAAAAGAAAGGTTCCCCTTGTGTTTTAAACTAATTTGTATGCCTCTAGGGGCACATTCTCATCAACATTGCATGGAATTATGGTAAGAATAATTGCATTTTCCCCTAGGTTCATCATTGGTTCCCCATCATAGTGTGTGCATTAAGGTTTTGAGGTAAATCTTATCTCTTTCGAAACCCTATGCCATCATGAGTGCCTTCAACGCATTTTTCAAGGTTTAGGTTGATAAAGGGTCCACTTGTATATTGCAAGCTAATGTGGCTTGTGTAGTTCACTTAAAGAAACGTCTTTGATATTTCAGATCTCCACATTAATGAGGTGAAGCTTTCATGGACCTTGTAAAACTCACTTAGATTAGTCATTAATTCCCTTGTTTATTAGTAATACTTTATGGTAGAAATGCATGTTAATGACCCCTCTAAGTGCAAAGCGAAAGGAGCACACCATAAGTGTTGGACCAAAGTGTAGGAGCCATTGGAAATGGCCCATGCACTTAAAATTCCCTTTAATTATTTTCTTGGGCCAATGTATTGATACCATAGTGCTACCCTAATTCAAATGGTGGTTTCCCTTGACACGCATACACACATGCATTGCATGAAGTAGGGGTTGGGAGCTTGTTGCCAAACAACATGTGATATGGAAACATTAATCGAGAAGGAATCATACCACAAGCATATTATGGGACAGTGCAAGCTCATGGTGAGGCAGTGATCTATTGAACACGTGGTTGAAGGACATTTAAAGTCTTCTCATTATGACCTAGTACATCATACACATGGCATTTAAAGGCATTCTACTAAATTTGAAGGTCGATGTTTCCCTAAACTATTATTCATGAATTGAGCGCTATTGGATGTACTTGTGCACTAAAGAAAAAGGGGATAGCATAAGGCAAAGATGAAAGAGATAACATCGTGTCACAAATTGTCAACTCGTGTCACATGTTTTGGTGTTCTTGGTACTAGCAATATAAAGGCACATGCATTAGCATGCCAAAGGCCACAATCTTTGGTATATTGTATGGCAGGCCCTTGAACTAAATATTGTGCAGAACCATTCTTAGAGGTGAACGCATGTCTAGTGTGCTATCACACCCATGGTCGCATATGTAAGCCTATGCTCAAATAGTTTCCATCAAGTTATATGGTCTACAAATGGCAGGTTCTAGTAGTTTATGAACTAGGTGTAACCATTTTGTGCCAAGATTGAAATGACACAGGTCCAACATAATATGAAGAGGAACTTGCCGAGGACAGGGTGCTGTAGGGATTAATGCACAATGGCTATAGACAAGAAAAGCCTCTTGGGTCTCCCGAGACCCAAGGTATATGGAATTAGGAAACCTGCAAATGTTCAGAGATACATGCACATATCCATGTTAATCTAGAATTGAAAAAGTAAAAGCGAAGAGTTACCTCTCAATCTCTAGTGTAGCTTTGTCGGAGATCTCAGTATGGCAAAGGGAGGACCACTTCACCCGCTCCTAGAAGAGAACTTGCACATTGACAAGACAAGAGGTAACCTTAACAGAATATACATCTTGACAATTAAAAGAATTAACATATAGGAATATATAAAAGGAGAATGCATTTAAGAGAACCATCAATCTTAAATTCACATCAACATATACAAAAAGAAGTCTCACCATCATCAAATAAACAGAATAGGAGCATATCTATATTACCATATGAGAGAAGAATGATTACAACCATGGTTACTGAATCAAGTCTTCCCTTAGCTCCTTGGATCCTTTCCCCCTCTCTCTCTCAACTCTTCGATATCATAACAATACTAATCTAAAAAATTATGATACTTGTTACAATGGCCAAGCCTCTAATTTATAGATGAGGAGAGGCTCTTTCCTTTCCAATTTATTCATGAGTACCAATGAGGCAAAAGATTGGATGTTGCCTTGCTTTATTGCTATTTTCCTTCTCGTGAAGCTCTGTTAGGATTAGAAATGTCCCTAGTTAGGAATAATGTAGATGTTCCCTGCTTTTCGAGGTAACATTTGAGTGAAAAGCAGAGTGTTAGTCAGTCAACTCACACTTTGACCTCCAGAATCCCATAAATATCCAGTAACACTTCCCTTTAGGCAAGACATAGTGTTAACCTAGCGACTAATTCATTTTTCTAAGTCATGGGCAGTGTTATAACTCCCTTTATCTGATTCTGGGGTGCGTTACCTTAGAAAATGGGCCTGTAACTTAGTGTTTTATTCCAGTGAAAGTGTCCTTATCCTTTGAGCTGATGAGGAGGTAATTTTGTGTATAACAGATTCCCCCTATAGTGTGAGGTCGGAGATGAAGACGATGGCCGAAATACTTTACATAAGAGAGAGAGAGGATTGGAGCTTCGAAACTGCAGGAGACCTGAAAACAACAACATATGTCAGAAATATATAAACATGTCTTGAGTCGGGCGTTCCCATACTTAGTAGATGTATAAGAGTGATTCTTAGAAGAGGTACGACTATCATGTCCACCAATAGAGACAATGTGGAAGTTGTGTTGTAATATGATCAACCTGAAGAGTTGTCTCCGAAAACAATATACGTAGCTTGGGAGAGGAAATAGGGATGAGTGATGTAAGACTCAACCCAAGGTCTTGGTCGTCGCTTCTCTAAATGACATATTTATGGATATGTGAATAAAGGAGTTGAAGTTGAACATGTGAAAAATCATATGATTACCATTCAATGATGAAAACTATTAACATATGAGAGTATGTCCATTGATAAGGATGATGATCTCCAAGATGTCCAGTACAAACTAGCAAGTGTGAAAAGTTTGTTGTTGTCAAACACTCATAGAAATGTTCAACTCGGAGGAAGTAATGAAAAAACCCAATCAAATGTAGGGTAACCTGCTACTGAGGACTACAAGTTCCAGGGTACCAATATGTTTTTGGATCTGCTTCCTATATATGATGTTGAAGTCAATAGGAAGAGATCTGTCAAAGGTAGCAAATAAGTTGTCCTACATCATTTGACACGAAACAAGACAAGAATGATTGTTTTGGAGATAGATTAGAGCAATGGGTCAAACAGATGGAGGGAAATTTCAGGCATTTGATGGTATGGTTGATACAGGAAGTAGAGAGTAGATGAATCCCTTAAAAAATAGAAGGTATGAAATCAAGGTTACCGGGCAACTTAGACTCATGAACACCAAAGAGTGTTAGGATACAGGGATGCAAAAACGTCAGAGTATGAAGGCTAAACTCATAGGATGGTAAGGTTTGCAAGAAGCTGACAAAGAGGTTTGCTGAGGGGGTGCCATGTTTAAGGGATTGACTACTCCCAAAAGATCCTTCAAAATCTAGATATTGAGCCACTGTTCTATCCAGTTTTTCCCCATCTGATTAAGTTTAACGAGTCTAGACAGGTAAAATAAGTGGTCTTTTCATATTTAGAGAGTGAAAATATTGTAAAGAAAACTCCAAGGGGTACCTTTGTCATGGTTGATGACCAGGTGCGACAAAGGGTTAATAGTATATCCGACACAGTTCCTTTTCCGTAAGTTAGTCCATTAGGTCTAGATAAATTGATAAACCTATGCTTAATAAATGTCAGCCTCATTTTGTTATGAGTACGGGGAGACAAAGTAAACTCAATATTCTTCATGAAATTTTAATGAGTGAGACGAAGAAAAAATTGATAGATCTTCATAAAATTTAACAAGTCAGATGAAGGAAACTCAATATATCTTTTTTCAGTTTAAGGAGCGAGAAAAAGAGATAAAATTAATTACTCAGGTCTTCTTCGTAGGAAATTTATGAGCCCAAAGATAACTCGGGGGTATTTTAGTTCAAGAGCGAGAAAAAGGTTCCAAAAAAAATGTACTCATATCTTCTTCATAGGATTTTTACAAGCTTGAAGAAGGTAACTCGGGGTTTTCCAGTTTAAGAGAGATAAAAAGTCCTAATTTAAAATGAATGTGCTCATCCACAGTCAAACTTGGTCAACAAGTAAAAATTGATAGACTAGAGATATGGTGCATGCTTAAACATGATAGGAATGAATAGCTTCAATTTCAATGACTAGCTAAAGTGAGGCATACCTCTAGAGTGACTATAAGAAGGGTGACATCTCCTCATTTTCATTATTTGAAATTTCTGAGAGTGCTCTAGAGATAAAAAGGGGCAGAACTTTCCTAGTTGAATGCAAGCAATCCATGCGACCATTTGGCATTCCATCAGTTCCAGGTAGGTGTATTGACCCTTATCATGCATTTAAATACTTAATTTATGTTTATTGTTGGTCATTTTAACGTTTTTTAGCAAGCCCTAGGTGGCTTGGATAGCTAATGCAGTTGCCTAGGCCATGGGGTGCATTAAATACTTTTCCCATGAATGGGAAGTGTAATAGCGCGCCCTGTGAGCACAAGACAGATGCGTTAGCCAACTGAGCGCAAGTATAAGTTGGTTTTCTTGATTTCCCAAGGTTTTCTGCCATCTAGAAACTAATCTAAGGGTTTTGTTATGTAGGGATCAAGCTTACATGATGAGTCTTTGGAGAGAAAGAGCCCATGATGTTGAGGAACTACAAATGCTGAATGATATGACATGTTTGGAAACTTTGAGATGATGTGGGGTGCTAAAGTATGTCAGACATGATTTGATGAAAAGTTAAGAGGATCTCTTGAGTTGGATTATCCAACGGTGGGATGAGCGACAAAGATTGTGTAGTATTGGGGACCATGAGCTTTCTATCGAGCGAGATGACATATATTTCCTCACTGGTTTATCATGCAGATGTGCACGATTAAACATGATAGGAGAGAGAGAAGATCTTAGGACCACCATGGAGTTGATCTACACATATTGCAGTGAAGGCAGTCGACTAGTGAGGAACAAAATTCCAATAGAGCAGATAAGAACAAGACCAATGAGTTCTATTTTGTGGATGATCATGTGCCTAAAAGGGTCTAAGAGTCAACACACAACTACAAAGGCCCAGTTTCTACTGTCACTGGATTCCTTGTAGTCGCAAGTGATCAACTGGTGTGAGGGAGTCCTCTGTTAGGTGAAAGCAAAGTTAACAATGTGTAAGACTTGGGTCGAAAGAGAGTTTGGGTATGGAAATTTGATCGTGTCCTTCATACTAGAGAGGGTGCCCGTGATGAGGCCTCGCATGATTCTTGGTATAGCCGGTCCCAGGGAGCCTAAACAGGAGCGATGGGCAGCCTTAGTGCCTTGTACAGGAGGGGGACCGAATAGACATTTCTTTGAGTGGCTCAGTGGGCAGATCCTAATGATTGAGGATTATCTGTATGCCGGAATGAACTACTTAGGGGATCCATAACTAATATTTCCACCCGACACTCAATGGGGGCCACTAAGTAAGAGGATAGATCAAAGTGTAAAGTATTTTGACATGAAGCATTTGCTTGGCACAAATGTGGCACCCGTTCATCGTGTGGGTATGCATCACCATGCTAGGTGAGGTGATCAGCTACCTGGGGTTGGAGTAGCAATAGAGGGTGTGATAGCCGCCGAAGAGGGAGATGACACAAAGAGTCTATGCATTGTTGCTATGAACCTCAAAGGTTTGAGCATGGGTGTGATGCCTCTTCCCATGAAAGAGATACCTATCCATAGGTAGCAACACACAGTGGGTGTGCCGAAGTGGTTTTCGGTTCCTCTAAGGAGGTTAGCTAGAGCAGTGATATGTTGCCATGATCAGTAGGAGTAGAGTATGGCTAGCGAGTGTCAGGGTGAGGCTTAGAAGAGCCATTTTTGTATTAAAACACCCAATTTTTGGGAATTTTTGATGTAAACGGATAGGAAACAATATCTATCTATCTATCTATCTATCTATCTATATATATATATATATATATATTATATATATATATAAGAATATATATATATATATAATATATAATATATATATATTGGTGATGTAATGGTGTATGTGTTTTGTGATTTTTGTAAATTTTTACTATGAAAATTTTACACTGATGCATGTAACTATAAAGAATGTGACAGATGCCAATCCAATACATAGTTTACCAACGAATTAGCCAATGCATTATATTCTCTGGGAATGTTTTCATAAGTAATAAACTCGAATTGATGTTCTAAAAGTCGTACCCTTAAAAAGTAACGTAACAAGACTGGATTGTGAATGTGATAATGACTAAGCAATTACATAACAAAAAGCTGAGAGTCTAACCTCACCTCCAGATTAGAGATGTCGTGAGATATAAATTCAGTAAGAAGTTTGATAATGGACATGTAATCAACAATATTATTGGTGGCATAACTAAGAAACCTCTCCCCCCTCACGAAACTAAGTAGTTATGACTCGGGTGTATACGGAACCCAAGCAATTGATGCAATGTGTCGTGTGTGATGACTAGCACCATCTACATATATGACGTGTATGAGACAAATACCAATTTAAAAGCCAAAAATATCCAGACACACCAAAAGAAGCAAAACTTATATACATAAAATTACAAAGCAAAAGCCCTGTAGAACACTAAGCAAAATAATTTTTCAGATAGAGCCCATTACGGGGCTTGGCGAGTGGGATCCCATTGCAGTCCTGAAGTTCATAGGTGCCTTTAGAAATAACCTTAGTAACAACATATGGACCGACCCATAATGGTTGAAGTGTTTCTGCCCCCAAGATCATGCTTCTGATCATGAAGTAAAATGAGGTCACCCTCTTGGTATGATCGAGGCTTGACATGTTTGTCATATTGAGCTTTGACTCATTGCTAATGTGCTTCGAGAGCCAGTGAAAAATCTCAATGAGTCTCATTTAGGTGATTTAGTGATAGAAAGCACTCTTCTTCGGCAACAGTGCCGGGTAAGAGTTCAACAACTAGTTTGAGGGAGATAACTTGAAACTCTATAGGAAAAACTGCTTCCAGGCCATAGGCAAGCTAAAATGGTGTGACGCCTATAGTAGTTTATACTAACGTTCGGTATGCCCAAAGGTCAGGATACAACATTTGATGCTATCATATTTTATGATTTCCCACTAATCAGTGGATCATGGTCTTGAGGATGCCACTGACGGATTCCAGCTTGCCATTGGCTTATGGCTAGTAGGAGGAAGAATGTTCTTACCAAAAACCGAACAAAGATGTTAAGTCAGACATCATACGGTTCTTAAAGTGGGAGCCATAATCTGTAATGTTCGTGCAGGGTAGACCGAAAGGACAAATTACCTATTAAATAGGAATAGAGCAACAATTTTGATATCAGCTCAGAAAGTGGGAATGGCTTTAGCCCATTTCGTGAAGTAATCTACAATGATAAAAATGTAGTTGTGTCCATCAAAGGAAGTGGGATTACAAGTGATGAAGTCAATGCCCCATTTAGAAAAGGGGCCAACGGATCTAACCGGGTGAAGAGGGGTAGGGGGCGCACGCAATTTATTTGTATAGATTTGACAAGGATGACACTGCTGGACTGCAGTAATATTGTCTTTAAACAAGGTTGGCTAGTAGTATCCAGCACACAAAATTTTCTGGGTAGTAGCCATGCAAGAAATATGACTGCCACATGCCCCAACATGGCAATCATTAAGAAAGTGTTCCACCTCAGAAAGTGTAAGACAATGTCAAAGAACTGATTCAGTGTCACGATGATATAGAGTATCATTCAACTCTAAGTAGTGCTTAGCTTGGTGGTGGATGCGATGATGGTTATCTTATGATAGATCTGGGTGAAAACATTGTGTTTGGAGTTAGAAAAGAATGTATCCATACCAAGGATTAGTAGAATCAACTAGATAGACAGATTCATCAAGAATAGGATCATAGTCTACTTCATCTGGGTGAACTTTGGGAAGGTCCGACAACAATTCAACGAAGACTAGGGATTTTTTTAGCCTTGAAAGTGGCAAAAACAAAACCAAATTATTGAAGGATCAAAATCCATTTGGAATATTTTCCTCCAATAACTTGTTGACACAGAATGTGTCTCATGAGATTCTCTAGGGAAATGATAGTAGTCTATCTTAGAAGGATGTAGTGTCGGAAGTGATTGACAGTAAATACAACTGCCAAGGATAGTTTCTCCACATGGGAAATTGGAGTTTGGGCCCGACAAGCCATTTCAAGAGATAGTAAACCACATGATCACTATGATCGTCATGAGTTTGAACCAAAACCATGCCAATGGAGGATGATGAGGCTACCAGGTATAAAATAAAGTCTCGTGAATATTCAGGAGGACTGTAGGGGGGATGATATGAGTGTCTATTTCAAGGAATCAAATGATGTTCAAGATTTATCGTCCCATAAGTACGGTACTTATTTCTTGAGTAGGCACATAAAGCCTTTTGTTAATTCAACATAGTTCACGATGAAATGATGTAAGAATTTTTCCTTCCCTTGCAAACTTTGGAATTGTAGGATGGATATTGGTGCGTGCAATTGAGTAATCGCCTTTACCTTATTAGAATCAACCCATATCCCATGTTTAGAGACAATGAAACCAAGCATGCATCTAGATTCGACAAAAAATACGTATTTATGTATTCAGACGAATATTATAGAACCTACACTCAAGAAATATTGCTCGAAGATGTGCTAGGTGTTGGGCTCATTTACTAGAATGAGTCGAAAGGTCATCCAAGTAAGCTTGAAAAATATGTCTGATATCTTGAATGGCATAGTATATAGCCCTCTGAAAGGTTGCACCCTCATTCATAAGACCGAATGGGAGCTTCTAATATGCAAATGTGCCCCAAGGATAGATGAAGGCAATTTTGCGCTGGTCAGTAGGTTTTATAGCAATCTGTTTATACCCTGAGAAGCAATCCTTGAAGGAGAAGAATTCACAAACAAAACACTCGTCGATTATTTAGTCAATGAACGGAGAAGGATAGTTGTCTTTTGGACATGCGACTTTCAAATCATGGTAGTCAACATAGACATCGATATGAACTTTTTTTTTTGTCTATAAGAACCATACTAGAAACCCATTCAGTCAAGGGAATGGGGTAGATGAAACCAACTCTTAACATTTTTTTTACTTCAGTCTTGATAGTTGTAGTTTTAGGAGGGTGGACGGGTTGAAGTATTTTCCAGAAATACCTGAAATTGTCGTAGATATTTATATCATGCTCGACAATAGAAGGATCTATGTCAGGCATTTCGTCGTAATGTCAGGAGAGAACATCGCAGAATTCCTTAAAAAGGCAGGTGAAGCTCGTAATTTCCTTAGGACTGTAGTCAACTCCAATATGAATGTTTTCCACGATACCTATTTTCACGAGGTATCAATGAGCATAGTCTTTGAAATATTTCTCAAGTTTCCTTTAAAATCCATAGTTTTGATAGTCATATAAGCCCAAGGAACTATCTCAGGTGGGTCAAAAGTCACGATTTATAGAGGTGTTGCGTTTGAATCAGATATCAAAGCACGGTGATGAGAATTTTCCCAAGTTCGCTCTTCTAAAGACATGATATCTCTAATCACTTTGTCTGAAGGTAGGAATTCATTGAGGAGCTCATTAGAAGGAGTGGTGATGGGAGAGGAAGTGGTACCATAAGAAGAAGAATTAGATGCAGACTGAATGGATTGATAAGCCAATTCAGCTGGTGAAAGTGACATATGTTCTCCATAAGAGTCAATGTTTAAAGGGGTCGGGAGGATCCATGGATCGGTAAGGTCATGAGGAATGGTAGAGACCATAGAAACCATCTATGGAACCTCGGGTGGTGAGAGAGGAAAACAACCCAAAAGGGAGGAACCCTTCAAAAGACTGGTACCTATAATAACATAAGAGTCAGGTATACCACCCACTAAGGGTACTCTGCCACTAGGTAATGGGGAGTAATCTAGGATACAAAAGGATAAATAATCCATTGTGACTATTTTCCCATCCAAAAGGAAGAGGATGAGTTAGAAGGCCGAAGAAACAATGGCAGTCATGGCGTAAGTTCAACTATGGCCCAAAAGTAGATTATAGTCGTGATGATGATCTACGACTTCAATATCCATCGTTAACATTTTCCCACTCAGAGTGATTGGGTAGCTATCAAGGTATCCTTTCAGCATGAAAGTGTGGCCATCGAAAGCTTTGAGGGAATTCGATGGCGGTGTAAGAGTGGGAGAACCCAGGGTGAGCCAACATGAAGTGGACATTATGCAGGTTGAAGCACCTTCTTCAATGACCATTCGATGGATAGCTCTGCCTTTCGATATGAATTGCACCTGAAATGCAAGCTGGTGGGAAAGGCGAGGCCTACTCTTTTCCATGTCAAAAATTTCTAGCATGCAACCCCGAGGGTCAATTCCAACACTTTCTGAAATTAAATATTTCCGTTGTGCTGGATAGGTTTGTAATACTTCGAGGGTAGACATGGATGATGGTTCTTATGCAAAATATTCTACAATACTTTAGTTTTGGGCATCACGTCAAAAGTTATTATGTGTCATGCAATGAAGTATCCCTTTAGGGGGATGGATGATGACGATAGTGACAGACCTTTTGATATGAAGATCATTAGGCGGCAGTGAATTCGAACTCGAGGCAGTGTCTGAAGCCTTAGTGACTGGAGTTCCATAATTCTTGGCTTGTGTTTGTAGATCAACCGTTTCATAGGTATAAATAGTTGATAGTCCTTCACTAGAGGATGGAGGATGTGAATCATCATTTCCCCCTTGCGGAGGTTGCAGTGGGTTCGATATAAGGTGTTGCTACTACTGAGGAGGGAAAGGGTTGTTGGGGACCACATGGGTCTAGCCAGTGTCCTTTTGAGCAAGAAGGCTAGTGCATTATTGAAGGCAAAAACATTTGTAATTCATGTGGTCCTTGGCACAGATCTTGCAAGGGAACTTGATAGTTTTTTCCTTCCCTGTATCAGATTTTGTAGCAGCTTTATGTTTGGGTTTGTTCTGCGTAGCAAATTGCTGCTCAGAAGGAGAGGTATTTTTCTTATTCTTCTTGTTTTTATCGCTTTTTTTTTGTATAATGCACAGATTTTATCACAGCAGTTGGAAGAGTAGCCGATTGGGAAGTAGGAGAGGTATCGACAGATAACTGGGAAACTTGCCTGCTGAGTTGTTTTACAGTAGCCCCAAAGGTAGCACCAATGACATCGCTAGCATGCACACTGGGTTTTTTAGTAGCGAGAGCATTGGAAGTTCGAGAGGCATGGGGGTTTACATTGTAGGAGTGTGCCAGACTGAAAGTAGATCAAGTCTAAATGTTGGGCACAACAAATGGATTGGTCTTCTGTGACTGTACCACCTAGGGAAATGTTGTTGGAAATTTGGGGAAGAAGTGACTTGCAGAACAAATTTTCTAACAAGCAATCTAGAATGGGGGCTTTGAAAAGCCTCTATCTGCGTCTCCATTCATGGGTATGATCAGAGATGTGATTAGAGGTGGTATTGTCGTAGAGTAGTGAGGAGTTTCATTCTGGTCTCATAGCGGATAAGAATTTAGAAGTGCTTTAAGAATTCCATTGCTAGGGAACAAAAGGTATTAACCAACGTGTGTGGTAAATCAATGTACCAGTTGGCAACATTGCAAGTGAGGGTGCGAGGGAAGAGTTTGAGCCAGATACTATCATTAACCATGGAGTTCGATACACACCATAAATGGTAGGTTATGACATGTGTATCCATATCATCCCCTTGTTTCCTTCAAATTTCAGAATGTCGGCAAGTATCTTATGCGGGATTGGAGGCCAATGCAAGTTGTGATTGATGGGGTCATTAGTCAAATTATATATATCGGGGATATCGAGTGTTTCCAGAAAAGGAAAAGGTGTAGGTGCCCCCGATTTTGACCAAGGTGGTGCAAGATGACTTGAAGGACCAGGGGGTCCCCCCATCAAATTGATTCCAACAAGATACATGGGATTCATCGAATAATAACCTCATGGTTGAGGTGGTGCAATCATATAAGATGGTGGTCCATATGAGATATTAGGCTGGGGGGAAATATTGTTTTCCCCAGGATAAAATGTGCCCCCCTGACTCAATTGTGGTTGAGGAAGGAGTGCCCAAATGGATGTAGCAGGACCAGGTTGAGGGATAACGCTAGCCATATAGTTTGCAGTAGGCACATGACTGACACTAGAATAGTGTCCACTTGGAGGAGTTAAGTCGATGAATGAAGAAAAAGGTTGTTCGACAGGCAGAAGGGGAACAGTAATACCTTCGACTGGTATATGCATGTTGGGAACATTTCCCCCAACCATCTGAACCTGCGAATTAGAACTTACAAATGGGTTCCAAAGAAAAGGGTTACTGAAGGCGGTCGTGCTCACAACACTACTAAGAGCAATAGCCGGAGGTCCAGGAGCTGACAGGAAAAGGGTGGAGACCAAGATGTGTTGGAATCCACTCATAACTAGCATAACAAGATTGCTTGGACTAGGCATAGTCTAAATAACAAGGTAACCAATTAGCTTTTTAGTACTCACCATAGGCGGGGGAAGTGATGGTGGACCAAAATTGTCCGCAAAGGACCATGACCCATTAGTCACCATAGGGATATTCAATGTTGGTATTGATGAAGTCATGACAAGTACAGGTGCTACCTGAACCAACATTGGGCTAAGAGGATGGGTGAGGGGAGGATTGTAAGGAGGTAGAACACCTTCGTGAAAAAATTCCTCAGGTAGTATGGTTTCTTGAGAAGTGTTATGTGATTCAGTGTTGGACACTGGAGACTGATTTCCTGAAGAGGCAGAACCCAACTCACCAATGCTTGCTAGGTCCTCAAGAGTCAGTGGAGGAAAACCTCTTTTTCATCTAGATATATGATGAGGGTCTAATATAGCCACGATGACAGATATATTTCATCAAAAAAACTTAAAGTGATAGTTTTTATAGTCTTAGTATCAACACTCCAACACCTAAAAATAAAATACTCTAAAGGAAATCAACAAGCAATAAGGGAACATAACTCTGTTTGATAACCACCACTATCCAGAGATGAAACATAGTATGACAGTGGTTAAAATATATAGCCAGCCAAATGTACACTTATGATTACTCCTGAGCTTCACCCAAACCTTGGAGTGAAGGGACCAAGTGCTCTTGTGGAGATGAGCACCCTCCCACTAGACCAAAGACAGAGTAGGTTCGTCTGTTTGGATACTAGGGAAGCTCGCCCTAGTCACCCTGTGTTCTTCCCTAAAAATTCTGGCCACTAAGGTTACCTCAAATCAGAGACACCACTAGGGGGGTCATGGTCGTAGATAGTACGTTGTGTGGGAAGGATATTTGAGTCTCTGACTCATCTCCAATATCCCCGAGGGGATCCCCAGTATAGAGAATACCCATTGAAATGAAATCAAAGGCATGCTACCTTCTCTCACACTTCGATGGTGTCTCACATTTAACTCCTTTATGAGGGGAGCGGTCCTAGATGATATGAGTGTAGCAGGATTTTACTCTCATTAATGACACTAGTCTCATTTTTGTGATGTTGGGCAGTTTACTCACAACTACCTGGCCTAAGACCTTAGCTTAAACTAATCCATGTGTAAGCTCAAAAAAGAGAGTTTTTGATTACTTTTATTAAGAGTTCATTTTATGTGAACTTGTATTAGTGTCTCTTAAGGGGGCGTTGATGTATGGATTTCAATGAGACTCTGACTCAAATCATGCAAGAAAAATGCTTTAAGTTTTTCATTTGATGAAAGAGAGCTTCTTACAAGGATAGATTATACACCATTTCAGAAATACACATCCAAATGCAATCAAAACACATGCACAAAATGCAAACATACAATGCTCTAACAACTAACCCAATATAATAAAAAACAAACAAGCTAAAACAGAAAGCTAAAATAATTTTTTCATTTCCCTTTTCTGAAAATAAAATGCAATTAAGTTATTCTCTAAAAGTAAAAATTACCATGCAAGCAGCCAACCAAGAAAACTTCACAGTTGCAGATCCCAAGGCTAGATCACAGACAAATGTTTTTGCCTTATATTTTTGTTGCCCCAGCAAGGGGGATAACCACCCGGTCTAGACCTTAAGACAACTCCTTTTCCATTTAAAGTGGTGGCTCCGACTAGGGATAATGGGACCAGTTTCCCAATGTGGGTTTTAAGATGAGAGTGGGTGGTTCATGAGTGATTGTAATAGAATAATGATAATCTAAATGACCTATTCTATTATGCAAATATCTAACTAACTTATTCTAATATAAACCCGGGTATTTCTGTGTGATATGCGATCTACAAAGATATCTGCTTGACTTGTGATAATAAAGATCAATCATGCATAAAACAAAGATGATAACGTATAAAGATAATTTCTTTGACTAAATAGTTATTCAAAGAAATTGTATAAACTATATCACATATATGATGATTTATATATGAAAGTAGGAAATTTACATCATACAATAGTGCAATTAATGCTTAACAGAAAGAATATATCCCATACACAATTCATGAAAATAAAGTGTTGTCACTAATTAAACAGAAACATAACCAATCATACAAGATAAAAGTACCATATGTGTGAAGTTATTCTCATTTGACTAATGACATGGACCAACTCCTTTCTTCAGATCAAATTATCTCCCATGTATACAATAGTTCATCAACAAAGGAAAATAGTCTGATATTTAAAAGAAATGATCATGTTCCATAATTTCACCAAAGCATTCACAAACTTACAATAATGGATTCTTTGCAAATGTTTTTGATAAAATTCTGGACCCTTCTCTAAATGCTTGAGAAGGGTATAAATACTATTCTAACTAATGTGCGAAAATATATTATACAAAAATTTGAGGAGGTTTCAAACAACCTTCCTCCTAACTAGTTAACTAACTCTAAAAATAAATAGTGGCTTGATGAGTAGAGGCTATGATGATGATTTGTTGTCTGCCATCTTGTCCTTCAAATCGCATATGTCAGCCATCGGTTTGACTTGAGGAGGTGCCCCAAAATGTGTTTTGACTTGTCTTGCGAAAATCGCATGGATGAGAGGTGGCAACATCCACTAAGTTGAATGAAGTGAGCAATTAAGGGTCATGATTTGGCTGTGTGGCTTGACGAGGTATTTCCAATACGAATCCCAGTTAGTCTTTGCCAATTTTGCGATTGCTTCCCTTTGAATTTCTGCTTTTTCCTACCAGCTTTTATGCAAATAACCTAAATCAAGCATTTCTTTTGGATTTCCTTCTCTTACCATGTTGGTGGCAAACAGAGTGTGGTTTACCGCCTTGATTATGTTCTTCGCCACCTGTTGTGGCCACCAACAACCCCCCTCTTCATATAGTGTTATTGCTAATACTAAATAAGTGGGGACCCTTAGTCAAAAATTAAAAAAAAAAAAATCAATTAGTGCTTATACTTCCTGTTGGATAAAGCTTACCATCATGGACTTAGGAAAATACCTTTGAAAAATCTAAAAAGCTTAAGTTTCATGATAAAGGAAGTAAAGTCACTCAAGAAATATCGCATCGCGCAAAAAATGATAGGATGCCTTCTTATGAGCTAAAAAATGCGAGATTGTGACGCGAAGCTCCATCGCATCGCATGCATCAATGAGCACTCACGTTGGAAAACCTCAAAATCACTAATATATGATATCGCATATCGCATATCGCAAAAACACATACAATACACATAATGATTAAATGATCTTGCGATCGTGCGATATTGTGATCGTACGATATTACGATGCTGCAATCGTGCGATATTACGATCGTGCGATATTGCGATCTTGCGATGCAGCGAAAATTGCGATAATACGATGCTGCGATCTGCGATACTACGATGCAAATCGCAGAATCATTGCATCGCAGATTTTCCTGGCTCAATATTCAAGAAAACGTTTTTCCATAAACCAAGAACTGGTCACGTGTTTTAATGATAATTAATGAGTTATATGCTAGTTGTTAATAAAATATGGTTTTGTGTTTATCAAGGAGCCAGTTCACGTAAGGTGGCGTGTTTTTGCATATCTTTGGCATTTAAAGCTTTCCTGTCATTATTTTTATCATTACTTTCACCTCATTTGTAAACTGCAGGAACGAAGAACAAAAGGTTATACAAGACAGTATGTAGGATACTATGAGGAGGAAAGGCAGGAGTCCAAGTTCCATCTCGGAAGGCGCACCTAATCTGCTTCGGGAAGAGAATCCTAAGGTAATGGGATTTGCAGCTACTACAGGCCCATCAAGGTCGGCTGAAACAATAGTTACAGAGTTAGCTCATTCATTCCTGCATTGTAAAGCAGCAAGGCCCTACATTCTCACATACACGGACAGTGTTGATGACATAGATGAACATTTTAAGACTCAGGTCAAGAGCTTACGAAATCATTATCTTCACAAAGTTTGAACTTTATATCTCCCAAAAGGCGCTAAAGGTGAAAAACGAGTCAAGGAAGCCCGAATCAAGAAACAGAGGTAGTTTCCGATGCGCGATTAGCGCCTAGTGCTAATCGCGCATCGCTGAGAAAATTTCTCAAAAAGAAAAGCTTCCAATTGCTCAGTTATCTACAAACCCCAGAAAATTGCACGAGGCTACGCTAGAAACAAAAATCTAAAGAAAAGGCAGAAGTAATTTCAGGGTTAATCAAGTTAAATTGGGCATACATGGTAAAGTCACATAGTCAGTGGATGATTCCCAAATACGTCATCGATTCTGCCGAAAAGATGGCACCAGATCTTGCTAATTCTGTTTCTCGGCACAATTATAAGTTTAAGTCGGTCGACCGACTCTTCTCAGGCAATGCTGAATGCTTGCGATATTAAGGAGCAAATACAAAAATAGTTAGATGTTATATTTAATTTTAGAAATAGTTTTATTTTATTTTTGCTTAGAAAAAGGACGGTCATTTAAACTGCATCCTGAATTTTTCTAATAAGTTATTTTTAGTTTTAGTTAGTAGTATTTAAACCCTTCTCATGCATTTAGAGAAGGGTCTAGAAATTTATCAAAAACTTGTCCTCAGAACATGCACTTTTGCACCATCCGAGGAGGTTTTGATGAATGAATGGAACATGATTTGTTAATGTTCGAATTTAATATCTGCTACTGATGTTGCACTTCTGTACTCTTAATGGATGTTAGATCAAGGAGAGATAAATCATTGTCACTTGAAGCTCATGAGTAGGACTAGTTATAAATGGTACTTTTATCTCTTAACCATTTCTACTTATGTGTTAAAGTGATATTCAGTTTTAGTTGTTTATATATTAACATGTGAATGCCTGAGTTATCATTTGGCACTTTTGTACGGTGATAGCTATTTATTTATGCTTAATGTATGGATAGCTCATTATGCGATATGTTTTTCACAACTGTTTCGTCTAACTTTTTATACGAAGTGGTTCATCTTTATTGAATTCTTTTCTCATAATAGCTGAATGATATTTATTACCAGTTGTTATTTGAAATCTTTTTAGATCGCATAATAGAAGAATTACACCTCGGGTTAGTATAGACTTAGATGTTTTCTTCTTATTAGAATACAATAACATAGCACTAGATTAAAGTTAGAATTAGAACATCTTAATTAGGAATCATTAGATCATAAACATCAAATTCTACACACACACTCATAAATTGGGAAACTGGTCCCATATCCCCAATTGGACCCGCTATACCAAACAGATAAGGAGTTGCCAACCAAGGTCCGGATTGGGTGGGTATCGCCCTTGTTGTAGACCCAATTTTCGGGGCTTCAACATATTTGGCACTAGAAGGAGGGCTTGAACTATGAATGGCAAGTAAATCTAAATCTAAATACCATTCTGAGAGTAAATCACCCTCACCATCTCCCCCGACTTCTCCATTACACTTAAACACAGAGTTGGAAGTCGCTGGAGCATCAACTGCTGCTACAAGCCTTGACATTTCAGAACAATCTACTATCGAACCTCCTGAAGTTGAGTCTCTGATTCACAAACTTCAGCGATTTTCTATTTCTCCTCAAAGATCTGATAAATCTCAAAGCAGCGTGACCTCGCAATATAACCCTGCTCATCCGCTGACCAGATTAAAGAGTGAAAAGTTTGGCGTTCAACCAACCGAATTACCTCTACCCAAAAGAAAAAGAGCAAGGAAATCACCTAAAGAGTCTGATAGTGAGACTCTTTCATCATCATCATCCATCTCAACCTCTCCACCGCGGAGTCAACCATCCACTCCTCCACTTCAGATCATCATTCATCCACCCATTGGAACCCTCACAACTCCTCCTAAATCATCTGCAATCGTAATACCCTCATCTTCCCAACTGCAAGGATCATCTTTTGCACTTTCCTCTGTTAGTAGATCAACGATGGCTCAATCTCCATGGAACAACCCTGGGGCAGTCTTACTGCCTGCACCCTTGAGTCAAATACCGGCCCATCCTGAGAAATGGTTGGCTAAGTTTAATCCTGAGGCAGGTATGCTAGCAGAAGATCATATAAACAACTTTATGCTATCCATTAATCTCAATGGGGTGACCAATGAAGATGTTGTTGTTCGACTTTTTCCTTATACTCTGCAAGGAACAGCCGGATCATGGTATTTCTCATTACCCTCTGGATCTATCACTAGTTGGGACATCTTCCAAGAACAATTCTTGACCAATTTTGGTGATGACATATCTACGACAACGCTAATCAATGACCTATCCAACCTTAGGGCTGAATCAAGGGAACCTATCAAAGATTTCAATTTACGGTTCAATAAAATCTTAAACAAAATTCCTACTGCTTCTCAGCCTAGTGAAGAAGTGCGAAGTGAATGGTATATCACTGCCTTACCATCAAACATAGCAATATTGGTGGATAGGGCTAATAAAACAACTTTAGCCGAAAACATGAAAGAAGCAATAGCAGTAGAAAAAAGTATAATAGCCCTAGAGAAGAAATCCGCGATAGAGGAACGGAAATCCAAGAGAGTCACCTTCAAAGAAGATTCCAAGAAGAAACAAGCAAAAGATCCATTCGATTTGGAAGGATTGCAAAAAGTTGTGAAGACCATGTCCAATGAAATGGTCGACATCAAAAAGAAAGTAGCAGAAACATCTTCAAAAAATCCCTACAAAGCTTTTAAAAGAAGCCCTTCAACGGATTCAAAGCCTCCCAATTCTATTTCAAGTGCTAAATCTAAAGAAGAGGAAGAGGAAATTGCCACTGAAGGGCAAACCGATGAAGAAGAAGTTGTAAAATTACAAGGAATGTGGGATTTCATCCTCCCACAAGAAGAAGATCAAGAAGTATTCCCGGTTAGCACATGAAATAGAAATCAACTTGATCCTCCCCAAACTATCCCCAAGCCAAAGATCGCAAGCTCTGTAACTAAGGATAAAGTCGCAACAAAGAAAATGACATCTAAAGCGGCTCAAACCAGCCCAGTCCAAATAGATTCATCAACTCCATCTAAAACGTTGATCGTTTCGGATGAAATGGAGTACAATATTATAGAAGACATGAAAAAGACTAGGGCCAATATCACTCTTTACGAATTGAGCAAGTTAAAGCACCAACAAAAGATAATGTTGAAAGAATTACATGCTGTGCCAGTTGCACCTTTGCCAGTCATTGTACTTTATCAAGCTTCCCATAACATGGGAAGACCTCCAACTAATGCGACCAACAAGATTGATCCAACTGACATTGCTTTAATTGGAGGAAGATCGAGATCTCATACTCCCCCGTTTCTCCTTACTTATGAAATTTTCAATAAGAATGTACATAATTTCTTAGTGGATTCTGGAGCTTCATCGAATATTTTACCAAAGTCCATATGTACTAAGTTAAACGTTCAACCACAGAAATCTACTGTGCGCATAGTTAAGCTAGATTGGTCGGAAGTCGAAGTGATTGGCGAACTAAATCAAGTAACCAAAAGGCTGTCATCCAACCCAAAGGTATGTCAAGTTATTGACATTTTAGTTGCTGATATTCCAGAATTTTATGGCTTAATTCTTAGCAGGGATTGGTCAGAAAAACTTCATGGATACTTCGCAACTGACTGGTCGTACATGTGGGTACCCTACAATGGTAAACCAAATCAAATAAAATTCTAACGAGAACTAAATTAGAAATACATCGTAATGGAATTAGAGGGGGAAAATGAACCAGTAGCATATAACAATAGCATTATTGGCAATTACTCAGTGGATTCTTTCCTCGACAATTTTAATGCTCATACGTCACCTTACTTAGAACATTCTGTTTTATCCCAAGCCGAAAATTTTTCTTAAACGGATAGTTCAAAATGTATCAATTTTTTAGATAGTCCTGTAAATAAATCTTTGTTTTGGAAATTAATTTTTAATGGTTCTAAATCTAACGAAGGAGCAGGAGCAGGATGCATGCTAATTAGTCCAGAAGGAGATAAAATTATGTTAACATACAGACTCGAATTTGATTGCACTAACAATACAGCAGAATATGAGGCTTTAGTCCAAGGATTGTACAAAGCAATTGGGTTAGACGTCAAGTACCTCCAAGTTTTTGGAGACTCTGAAATTGTAGTCAGACAGGTACATAATACTATACATTGCTTATCAGGTCATTTAAAACATTATCAATCTTTAGTTCAAGATCTGACTGAGCATTTTATAGCATTTAATATTTCATCGATTCCCAGACTCCAAAATGCAAGTGTGGACCTTTTAGCCAACGTAGCTTCTAAGCTCATTCCTTCAGAAGATTTTAGTCCAAATAGATTCTCAATAGAATTAATCTTTAGACCTTCTATTCCTGATAACATCACAAATTGGAGAATATTCAACGACGATCCTGATATCGTGAATTTTCTCACATTTGAAGGATCCTACTCCAATCAAATAATTGACGAAGACCAACATGATCGACAATTGCAACAAGATAGCACTAACAATGCTATACCTAAGTTGGTGGTCAAGTTAGAAGACTTGTACGATTTGAAAGATCGGTTTAAAAGGTCTACCAATTCAAAACTCCAAAGTTCAACTTTGAATTACGAATTAGTAAACCTAGGAACTGATGCCAAACCACAAAACATTAATCTAGGCCTCAGCCTAGCCCCTGAAGAAAAATCAGCGTATATTCGTCTTTTGAGACAATATAAAAATGTTTTTGCTTGGAACTATGATGAAATCAAAACATACGACACTTCCATCATCCAGCATACTATTCCAATGATCGATAATGAAAAACCTGTCCAACAAAAATTGAGAAAGATCCATCCCAATTTAGAAAATCAGATAAAGGTTGAACTCAATAAGTTATTGAAAGCCAAAATAATCTTTCCCGTTAGACATTCTAAATGGATTTCCAATATGGTACCTGTTAGAAAGAAAAACGGAGATATTAGAATTTGCATTGACTTTCAAAACCTTAACAAAGCCTGCCAAAAGGATAATTTTCCTTTACCACCTATGGAACAAATATTGCAAGCAATGGCGGGCTCAGAATTAATGTCTTTCTTGGATTGATTTTCAGGATACAATCAAGTGTTGGTACATCCTGATGATCAATTAAAAACCACATTCAAAACTAAATGGGGCACATACGCATATCGAAAGATGCCATTTGGTTTGATTAATGCTGGTGCCACATTTCAGAGAGCCATGGACATCGCATTCAAAGGTTTAGTCAATAAATCTGTAGTAATTTATTTGGATGATATAACCGCGTATTCCAAGAAACGAAGCAACCATCTTATAGATTTAAAACAAATTTCCAACGTTGTTTAAGGTATGGAATTTCACTTAACCCGAAAAAATCTTTTTTCGCATTAAGTGAAGGGAACTTCTAGGATTCATAGTGTCAAAATCTGGAATTCAGATCGATTCTGGCAAAATCAAAGAGATTTCTGAAATATCCCTACCTCACAACAAAAAAGCCATGCAATCTTTCCTTGGTCAGATCAACTTTGTAAAGAGATTTGTTCCAGATTCTTCAAGAATCGTGTCTCCTTTACAAGCCATGATTAAAAAGAACTCAAATTTTAAATGGGGTTGGGGCCAAGATGAACACGAAGCACTCAACCTGATCAAACAAGCTATTATTAATGCTCCATCTTTAGCAACTCCAATTTTTTTAGAGCCTTTTGTTTTATATACATTTTCCTCAGACAGATCATATGCTACGATACTCACCCAAGCGAATCAAGAAAAGGCAGAAGCCCCAATTGCTTTTTTCAGTTCAAATTTACAGGGTGCTGAATTAAATTATTTAGATGTGGAGAAACAGGCTTATGTTGTTTTCAAAACAATCAAATATTTCAGACCTTTTCTACTCAAAACCCATACTAAAATTATAGTACCGTTTCCAGTGGTAAAGAATCTTCTAGTATAGAAGGATGTGGGTGAGAAAAGGGCCAACTAGGTTACTGCCTTACAAGAATATGACATAGAAATCAAACTAGCAAACATTGTAAAAGGTCAAGGCTTTTGCTAAATGCTGGTTGGAGCGTCGCGAATTTCTGAAAATCCATCTGCAAAGGTACAAATGTACGAGGTAAGCCTAAACGATTCTGAGTCATTATACACCGATATCATTTATTATCTTAAGAACGGATATGCTCCTTCACACCTCGACCATACTAGGAAAAGAGATCTAAGGTTGAAGGCCAAACAATATCAGCTCATAAATGATATTCTTTTTAGAATAAATTATGATTATGTTCTCCTTAGATGTCTTGAGAAATCTGAAGCTGAAAAAGTTTTGCAGGAACTCCACGATGAGCCGGCAGGTGAACACTATGCTGGAGATGCTACTGCACATAAAATCTTGCGTGCAGGCTATTACTGGCCCACATTATTCAAAGACTCGCACAGTTACGTAAGGAAATGTCAAGTCTGCCAAACTACTGCTGGGAGACAAAAGAAGCCATCCTTGCCACTACAACCAGTTAACATTGAGCAACCTTTCAATCAATGGGGATTGGACATAATAGGTGAGATCGTGCCTCACTCTTCTAAGCAGCATAGATATATCCTTACAACAACATATTATTTTACTAAGTGGGTAGAAGCAGTTCCACTCAAGATGGCTGATGCTGAAAATATCATTGAGTTCATAGATCAATTTATAATCACCAGGTTTGGATTGCCTTTTGTTTTAATGTTTGATAATGCATCATACTTTTCTAGAAATGCAATGACTCAATTTGCACTTAAAAGAGGATTCAAACTTAAATATTCGGCCAATTATTACCCACAGGGCAATGGGTTAGCTGAGTCTACAAATAAAAACCTAATCAGGATTATCAAAAGAACTGTTGACCAAAATCATAAAAATTGGCATAAGTCTTTAATATATGCTTTGTGGGCAGACCGAATAAGGAAAAAAGCTTCCATCGGCACTTCTCCCTTTAATTTAGTTTATGGGAAAGAAGTGGTTCTTCTGACTCATTTAGTAATTCCCTCTTTGTCTTTAGTTCAATACGTTGATGAAGTAATTCCTTACAACTAAGACAAATGGAAATAATCAAATTAGAAGAACAACGAGAACAGGCTAAGAAAACCCATGCTCATCATCAAGCACTAGTAAAATCCTCTTTTGATTCAAACATAATGACCAGAAAAGATTTTCAGATAGGAGATTTAGTTTTAAAATGGGACAAGGCTCATGAAGAGAAAGGGAAACATACAAAATTTCAAAGAATGTGGCTTCGTCCTTTTCAAATTATAGAAGTCATAGGTCCATCAACGTTTATGTTACATGATTTAGCAGGTAAAAGAGACTGTTTGCCTATTAACGCACAAATTCTCAAGAAATATTTTCCATAGAAGATTATTCTTCTATTTTGTAGAGTAATTGTTTTTCTTTTCATAATAAAACCAGTTGTGAATAGTTACATTAGGAATTTACGAATAAGATATCAATTCTCTTTCAGATTTTGATTTTTCGCTTGTATAAATAGCAAATCTTTTGGAAAATTGATCTTTATTATTGAAAGATATAGTTAAAGACTCTAACCTAGATATGATACTAGTTTCAACTTCATAAAGTTTGATGAAAACAACCTTTAGTGAGAAATCTGTTTTATATCAGTGCAAATGAAAGGCTATCATAACCAAAATAAAGTTTCTGCTAGAAAACAACTATTTCCAAAAACTCTACTATTGTCGTCCAGACCTATCTTAAGGAAACATCGGGCACTTCCTCACCTGCTAAAGAAAATCACAACTTTAGAGGAACAATCCAAGGATACACTTTATCTTGAAGAATGAGAGGTCTCATCACGAGTCGGCTTATCATAATCACATATATTATAACTTGCTGACTTTGCAGGCAATGACTCAAGATTGTTGCAATCAAAAGGCAAGGGGTCTCATCATGAGCCAGCTTGTTCAACAAAGTTATAAATCAAGTGAATGACTGTGTCATAAATTGGCTATCAAACCAAGACATTGTTCTTGAGAATAAAAGAAAATCAAAGCAATAAGTGTGGATATGGATTCTTCTTTGAGAGTTGTAGGTTTCTTTAAGTAGGATACAAGATCATTGCTGGGTAATAGGTAACCCTGTCAAGGCTATGAACGCCTGTTGGCAGCAGAGGCTCTACCTATGACAAATGAGCATATTTAAAACTGGTTTACAGAGAACACTTTGTTTTACCTTTATAGACCAAGTAATGACTAATGTAAATACAAGGACTAGTTGGAGGAAGAAAATAATCAAAGTCGAAAATAGTTGAAACAAAATGTCATTAATAGGTTAGAGCATAATGTAATTTATCTTTCCATAATAAAGTTTAACTTTCTGAAAATTTTTCCGTTTTGGAAGTTTAGAAAATTCAATAGAAAAACAGAGATAATTGGTTCTTCCAAGTGAATCGCCAATTGTTGTGGCCACTAACAACCCCCCTCTTTATATAGTGTTATTGCTAATACTAAATAAGTGGGGACCCTTAGTCCAAAAAAAAAAAAAAAATCAATTAGTGCTTATACTTCCTGTTGGATAAAGCTTACCATCATGGACTTAGGAAAATACCTTTGAAAAATCTAAAAAGCTTAAGTTTCATGATAAAGGAAGTAAAGTCACTCCTTAAGAAATATCGCATCGCGCAAAAACTGATAGGATGCCTTCTTATGAGCTAAAAAATGCGAGATTGCGATGCAAAACTCCATCGCATCGCATGCATCAATGAGCACTCACGTTGGAAAACCTCAAAATCGCTGATATATGATATCGCAAAAACACATAAAATACACATAACGATTAAACGATCTTGCGATCTTGTGATCGTACGATATTGTGATCGTGCGATATTGCGATCATGCGATATTACGATGCTGCGATCGTGCGATATTACGATAGTGTGATCTTGCGATGCAGCGAAAATTGTGATAATACGATGCTATAATCTGCGATACTGTAATGCAAATCGCAGAATCATTCCATCGCAAATTTTCCTGGCTCAATATTCAAGAAAAAGCTTTTTCCATAAACCAACAACTGGTCACGCATTTTAATGATAATTAATGAGTTATATGCCAGTTGCTAATAAAATATGGTTTTGTGTTTATCAAGGAGCCAGTTCACGTAAGGTGGCGTGTTTTTGCATATCTTTGGCATTTAAAGCTTTCCTGTCATTATTTTTATCATTACTTTCACCTCATTTGTAAACTGCAGGAACGTAGAACAAAAGGTTATACAAGACAGTATGCAAGATACTATGAGGAGGAAAGGCAGGAGTCCAAGTTCCATCTGGGAAGGCGCACCTAATCTGCTTCGAGAAGAGAATCCTAAGGTAACGGGATTTGCGGCTACTACAGGCCCATCAAGGTCGGCTGAAATAATAGTTACAGAGTTAGCTCATTCATTCTTGCATTGTAAAGCAGCAAGGCCCCAAATTCTCACATACACGGACAGTGTTGATGACATAGATGAACATTTTAAGACTCACGTCAAGAGCTTACGAAATCATTATCTTCACAAAGTTTGAGCTTTATATCTCCCAAAAGGCGCTAAAGGTGAAAAACGCGTCAAGGAAGCCCGAATCAAGAAACAAAGGTAGTTTCCGATGCGCGATTAGTGCCTAGTGCTAATCGCGCATCGCTGAGAAAATTGCTCATAAAGAAAAGCTTCCAATTGCTCAGTTATCTGCAAACCCTAGAAAATTGCACGAGGCTACGCTAGAAACAAAAAGCTAAAGAAAAGGCAGAAGCAATTTCAGGGTTAATCAAGTTAAATTGGGCATACATGGTAAAGTCACATAGTCAGTGGATGATTCCCAAATACATCATCGATTCTGCCGAAAAGATGGCGCCAGATCTTGCTAATTCTATTTCTCAGCACAATTATAAGTTTAAGTCGGTCGACCGACTCTTCTCAGGCAATGCTGAATGCTTGCGATATTAAGGAGCAAATACAGAAATAGTTAGATGTTATATTTAATTTTAGAAATAGTTTTATTTTATTTTTGCTTAGAAAAAGGACGGTCATTTAAACCTCATCCTGAAATTTTCTAATAAGTTATTTTTAGTTTTAGTTAGTAGTATTTAAACCCTTCTCATGCATTTAGAGAAGGGTCCAGAAATTTATCAAAAACTTGTCCTC